>VYZW01016306.1:11992-49496 GCA_013401315.1 Balaeniceps rex | reverse complement strand
CGGAGCCCCCTCGGCAGGGAGCCGCGGGGCCGCTGCCCGGAGGGGCGGGTGAACCGGCCACGGGCATCGGGAGGGAGAAGGCTGAAGTTGACAGGATACATTTTATCGCTGCTGGTAGGAAACACCCTGGGACTGTAAGGTCAATAGGGTGGGGAGAAATATTTGCTTAAATGAGATTTCTTTTTTTTTTTTTCCCTTTCGAGTCTTTCTTGGGCTTGGATAGGAGCAAAATGCTTTGAGAACATCTGTTTCTCACAGTCCACAAATCTCTGAATGGTGATGTGGGAAGGTCTGGGGAAGCTGGCTGAGCTGAAACACTGAGAGATGTGGGAAAGCCACGGCAGCTAGAGTGCCTCGTAAAAATAAAATAAAAATCTGGCTTTTACAAGGAACAGTGCAGCTCAGATGCATTGACTGAAGATTTCCCAGCCTGCAGTCTTTATGCTGTGATATGGCTCTTGAACTTGTTCTGGATAATGTGAGTTTTTTGAAGAAGTGTGTGTGGTATTTCAGTGTTTACTGTTCTCTGAATGGCTAAGCAAAAATGTCCCAAACAAAACTTGCCTTTTCTTTCTTTAAAGCTAAAGCTTTTAAATGCAGTTTGTTGGTAATCGTGGAACCCATTTGTACATCCCCAGGTAAAAATGACTTTGAGGACAGGTAGGTTTACTAATTTCTGGAGGCACACATTTGCAATGCAGGAGCCGTGTTTCCCTGGCTATTGAACTAGAGTCACGCTTATGTGGTGACAGCAGCAAGCTAGTTGTTGATGGAGTTTGCCATGATTTGATAAGACATTGGTCTTTTTCAGCCTGGGGAGAACATGCTACTTCATGCCAAAGAAGTCACTCTTGAGGTCAATGCACAAAACCCCGCTGTTTTGCGGCCTTTAAGAAGGGACATGTAGCCTGGTTGTAGGGGTAGGGCTGCTAATAGAAAGGTTGTGGTACTAAATTACTGTGAAAGCTAAGTCCCTCTCGGACAGCCTGTGCTTTAACGTGTTGGCCCATGCAGCAGGTTGGAGCAGTATTCAAGCTCTCTGACATGGCTCTGGTCTTTAAAAATGTTGATTCTAACGGATTAAAATCTCCCTGCTGCCTGTCCTGCCTGCAGACCTCTCTAGAAGGGGGAAGGGGAAACAGCTGGCTCTTCTCTCTCCTTTTGAAATGTTAACTGTGTTTGCAGTTCTAGTTTACCGGGTTAGTAACAGAAGGTGTTTTGTGATACCAATTGCTTTACTTCTTTCTCGTCCTTGGTAGTAAACTTTGGGCAAAAAGTTGAAAAAGGCTATCTGTTATGCTGTATTTATTAAAGGAAACCAGAGGTAGTCAGATGGGGGAAATGCTCCCTGAATATAAGCAGGTACCAAACCTGACATTTGATGAGGGATTTGGGTTCCCCAGACTACAGCGTCAGTGTGCTGATGGTTTGGCAGTTTCTGCCATTAAGCTTGGAGATGCTTTAATGTGGCAAACAGACCTTTGAAGCTCTAACTTCACATATTCTGCATTGTCAGTGATCATCTTTGCTTCTGGGGGGACACTGTTCGTCCCAGGGCTTCCCACTGAACTCAGACTTGAAGTTCAAATAGGTGACTGTAGTTTGTATTTAATATGGATGTGAAGCACCTTGGAGTGCTGCCCCATAAATGACCTTCCCTTTGCCTTTGGAAATGCAGCTCTGCTTTTTCCTGGTGACAGGCGCCTGATGTATCTTGATCTTTTGCAATGACTGAGTAGGTTTTGTTGTGGCAGTAGGAACCATCCGGTGAGAGAAATTGAGATGATGAGCGTGGAGTCTACGCTCAAACAGAGGTTGTGTCGGTACAAGCTGTGTCAGTGTTTTTTGTGCTGTGGAGCTTGGAAGCGATGTGGATGCTTGATGTCCTAAATAGCAACAATAATGCAGAGCTGAAAAAACCCAAACCCAAGGTCCACAGTGTATCATGAAATCCATACATTTTGTTTAACTGGGCATTTCTCTGAAGGATTTTGACTGATAACTCAAACTACTCTTTTGCATCAATCTTATCCCATCTGTTGCAGCAATACAGACCTTGATACTGCTTTTTCGTTTGTTTCTGTTGGTGAGTTTCTGATCTTGTCAGCTTTGCCCATGTAAAAAGCTATTGGGATCCATCCAGAGAAAGCAACTGACACTTAGTATCATTTGCAGTTTTGCTCTGACCCTAATAGTCCCCTGCATGAACTAAATAAGGACTACTTGTCTGTTCTGAAGTATGGAGACATACGAATCCTAATATAGGAGTGCCTCAGAGCAAGAGTCTGTCACTTGCTTTCAGCCATAAAAAGGGGTAGTTAAGAGCAGTGGACTTGCACAGCCTTTAGGCCAATGGCCTTAATCAGCCAAGAGTAGGCAAGCAAGGCTTTTTGCAGTATCTCCTAAATGCACAAATGCAACGTGACCTAGTGTAATGGGATGCTTCTTAGTGCTGCAAAACTGGCCCTGAAAGCAGACTGATAAGAAGGTTCAAATTCTGATGGTCTTCTGATAACTAGAAAGTCATTGAACTCTCCTTAGAAATCTGTCCAGGATTTGCAATTGAATATACCTTATTTTCTTTTAACATGGAGTCCATCTCCTCCGTTTTCTATGTGGTTCAGATTAGAGGCTCCTTTGAAAGGGTTGTGATGAGGGAAAGTGAAGAAATTGGAGGGATTCCTGCTTTGTGAAATGTCTTTTCTAAAGCAAATGGTCAGCTGCATGCCTTGAATGTGACAAGGTGAAAACTTTGCTGCCTTTAAACACACAGCAAATTCCAGCGGGTGAGTGCCATTACTCTGCACTACCTTCAGCACAGAGTTCTGAAGCTCAGCGGTGGGTGCATGGAGCTTGGGTCAGGTGGAGACTGAACTCCAGGCTCTCATACACAGGAGGCTGTAAAGACTAGTCGGTGACTCAGATTTAACCTAGAAGTTAAATTCTGTGCGCTGTATTATACCCAGGGCCTTATTTAGAGGACATTTCTTTGTAGTAGTTCAGCTCATTCAGTTCTAGCCCTACCTGGAGCATGCTGGGGTCTCATTGCCCTAAGGGGCACCAGGAGGGTGGAAAGCACTAACAAGGTGTAGGAAATGCTTTTCTTTGAGCACAAGGAGAGAGATGTTCCCACCTACTGGACTTGAGAAGCTAGCTATGAGTGCATAAGGTACAGCCCAAAGAAGAGGGTCTGTGGTTAAAAGTAATCTATTGTCAGCATAACTTTACAGTGCCACACCTTACACCCCACTCTAGGTAATATTATGTGGATGCAGAGTGGCTTCAGGTGAGAATATAAAACACTTTTCACTTGACAGTAGCCAGAAACAGGGAAGATGGATTTAAATGAATGTGTAGTATCGGCTTCAATAAAGAACATGTCCCTCTACCTCCTTGAACAACTGTTCTCTGAGCAGGTTGCTGGTCATATCCAAACTTTCCATTTCAGAACAAAAGAAACTTAACATGAATGACAAACCTTTAATCTCAGTGTGTTAAAAATGAAAGACTGAGTGGGTTTGTGTCTGTGCTAAGCTCCTGGTAAAGCTCCGATTTAAATTTACTGTCCCTCCGGCTTCTCCTCTCTCCTATCTCCTACAGTTTTGCTCTTCCTTCTGCATTTTTTTGTTTTACTGTCCTCTTTTTCTTTCTTCCCTTCCTTTTCCTCTTCTTGCTATCCTTCCCTGAGCCTTTGATTTGTTACTGGCCCAGTCTGGTGAAGCTCTTTGCTGTGAGATTAAGAAAGTAAGCTTCTCTTGACAGAGTGATGGTGACTAATGTGCAGTGAAGGGAGTTCAGCCAGCCACCTAGTACATTGTTGCTAGCTGGTCAGAAACAGAACCTTAACTGGAAGTTGGGCAAACCGGCATCATTATGAGGGCTGTCGACAGCATGCTAATAAAAGTTATTTCTTCATTAGGTAAAAAGTGAGATCTGATGGTGCTTTTTATAGAAAGTGCTGACACTGTGTTACAGCGAGCTGCAGAGCTTTGCTAAGGAAACTGGTACCTTTGTGCTGAGTGGTAGCAAGAGAGTGATCTGCAGTAATATATTCAGGCCCATAACGTTTCCTAATTTGAACATATTTTATTTAGTGTTTCAGGCTGAGCCATGGTTACACTGTAAAGCGTAATGGAATGCATGGCCAAAGCAGTTCTGTCAAAATTGAGGCAGAGGAGAAAACAATGGTAAAATTAAGGGTGTCAACCAAAGCTCGCTTAGTTTCCTGGTCCTTCGTGAATGAGAAATATGAGGAAACTGTTACCTTTCCCAAATATACTCCTTGGGTGAAGTCCATCTGTTGCTCATTAGTTGCATCTCAGTAAAGTCAAGAGGATCAAGTGTACTGGTCTTCTGTGGGCAGTCTCTCTCTCATGCCAGAGATGTGCTCAGCTCTTTCTCCTGGCAGGTTCACAAGCAAATGGCTGTGGTGAGGTTTGGGAGAGTTGTTATTTTCTTCCAGTTCTATTAAGAGAAAACTGGTAAGCCCATGACAGGAACATATCTTCAAAGTCCTGTGTTTTCCCACCTCTGCAGGCTGAGTCAGGAGTTGGAGTAGGTCATGTCAGATAGTTATTGGAAGGGACAAAATAGTTGATGAAAATGCTGCTCAGTTGAGCAGGCAGGATTAACACGACAAGGTGAATACTGTTAGCAAAAAAATCACTCTTTTTGTTAGCATGGAAACGTGCTTTCCCACACCTGCTGTACACCCTCCTGACAGGTAGTCCTCAGTTAAGTGTGTCCCAAAAGTGTGCCTGGCAGTCCCCATGCCAGTCTTTTGGAGTAAATAAAGAGTCACTGGTCTGAACCTGTTAGCATTTGTGTGTGTGGGCATGTCCTCCCTTGAACGTGTCAATGAGACGTAGGAGGATTTCAGCAGAAGTCCTGAGGCTGATAAGCAACACCTGAACGTGGACAGTTGAAGAAGCATGGCCACTGCTCTGTTGGCAGGCTGGGGCACCAGTGAGCTCTTTTTAGGATTATTTAGTTTTAAGTGTTGTTAAATCTTACCTGTTCACAGGAGCGGTTTTTGAGGGTATAAACCTTGTTCATGGATACAGCAAGTCAAGTTTTCAGTGGGTCTGCATTACTGCAAAATATAAAGTGTCCAAGAGCACAGGAGGTTTGAGGTTTTTCAAAGTGCTGGTTGCTGCACGTGACACTCTGCTCACCGCTCTCATCTTCTGCCAGCCATTTTCTCTAAATCTGATGTTTATCTTATCAGTGCCAGTGTTCGGGATGCTTTAACAACCTTCTCCTGGTTCCCAAGATCCAAGTAATACTAGCTTTTTTTTTTTCCCCCTGAAATTTACACACACTGCTGGACAACTCTAACTCTCCCAACACAAGCTAGCCCCTCATCCTCTGGATTTGTGTCTCCCTTTTGCAACTGATCTTGCAGCCTTATCCTTTGAGATGTGGTTATATACAGGATGTGACAAAATTGTACAGAAAAGAAACTTTCAGATCTTAATTCATATGTGTAACATAAGATAGCAAGAGCTTCTATAAAGATTAGCTTTCAGTTACTAGTCTGGGGGTGCATGCGTGGTGGGGATCCTTATTATTCAGATTGCTGCATTGTTTTCAACTTTCATAAATGCATCCAGCTTTCAAGAAACATGGGGTTTGCTTTTATGCAGGCAAAGCTCCTAAACTTCACATTCGCTCCAAGAAGCATATAAGAATTCACAAGGCTTTATTCATCTTGTCAAAAGCCTGAAGAAGGGAGACTTTATTCTAAGGGAAAGAGAACAGATAATTGTGAAAAATATAGCTTGGGTAACTCTCAATTCACTGCAAAGAACATGGGGTAGCTAAACATGCTGCTTTCCTATAAAATAAGTGCCAGATAGACGTATTGTTTAGGAATTCAATGCATGGATGCTGAAATTAAATCTATCCATTTTGAAGTGAAACAAAAAGGGCAGTTATTTCACATGACCCCAGAAGGATTTTGTATTTTTTTTTTCCAAACCGTTATGTTTCAGCATACACCTTGTTAAAACTTGTGTATGTATTAGGAAAACTAGTCTATCGTTTTAAAGTTAAAAAAAAAAAACAAACCTCAAAATGTTTCAGTCTAAAAATAGCATCAAGATACTTCTCAAACACACCAGAACACTTGTTACGTTTCAGTGTAATTCTTGTCTGTTAACAAGCTTTATGAAAACATTTTCATCTTTGGCAAAAGTTGCAATTTCTTTTCAAAAGAGAAGAAATGGTTGGGCAGTTAATAATTATAGCAGGGATGTTTTCAATTCAGTAAGGAAATCCAGTTCTCTGCCAGTTTAGCCACTGCATATCAGTTGCTATTGCAGAACAGTTCAAGTGCTAATATTGCATCACACAATTCAATGTCATGTAAAGATACAAGATACTTTTTAAAACAACTACAGAAGCACATCTGGCTGTTTTCTTAAAAAAGATCTGTAAATCATAAGTAGGGCTTATGATTTACACGTGTAATAATTCTTACACGTGTAAAGAATTATTAGAAAATACCTAACGACATATGCTCAAAAACATCTCCCTTGGCCAATGTTCTTTCTCATTAGAAAACCACAAACCAAAAATTAACCTGTTTGCTTTAGTTCATAGTGTTTGATGTGGCTGATTATGCTGAAGCACAAACCGTTCCTTGGATTAAAGGTAGTTAGTGCATCCCATTGGCTCTCCTGTCGAGTTTGATGTACCTCTCAATCCGTCAGCCTCTGTCCTGGACCAGCCCTGCAGTCCTCTCCCCGGCAGGCTGAGAACATGGAAATCACACACATAACCTGGGCTCCTTTCAGATAATTAGGACAAAATATGAAAACTTCATCAGTGAAGTCCTAATGAGATGAGAAATAGAACCTGCAAACTGAATTACAGCAGTTGATAATAGAACAGCCCTGGGGGTTTCTTCTTTTTGATGGGGAGAGTGCCGTTATATACGCTTCAGTTTACGTACTTGTCATTTGCTTTTCTGTAATGTAGCATGCATAACATCACGCTGCAGAAAGCCCAGTATAGCTCTGGTGGGTTTGTTATTCCCTTACCTCCCAGGACTTCCCAGTGCTTACAGGTGCTCCTCTACCGTATGGGAACTGTGGGTGCTCAGTACTTTTGGAAAATGGAAAAAATACATCTCCCCTTTTGTGTGTTGCCACATGAGGACTTAGTAATTGCTATTCTGTTGCCCTTACTGCACCCCAATGCACTTTGTTGTTCCGTGTGTTACAGCCGTTGCTAGTCCTGGTACAGCTCAAGAACTTTGAAATCTTGGATCCCTGCAAAATTATCTTCCAGGCTGTGCAAGGCTGTAAAGTTGCACAAAGGGGTGAAGCCGGGGAGCCAGGCCTGCTGGGAACTTGTTAGCAAATGTGATCCTGAGGAACCAGTAGGTGGTTTCTGGTGGAGATTTTTATCTTTTGTATTGGAAGGTTGTGAATTAAACATGGAAATTTAACGTCGCTGTATACAGGAAAGTCTGTATGTCAGTTTTGAGCAAAGATCCTCACACAAAATCCTAGCACAAGACAGCACTAAAGTAAACCTTTAGGAAAGAGGTGGACTCTTACCTGTGATAAGAGGAGACTGGATTTAGCTACCCTGGAGGTGTCTCCACTGTTACGTTTTCTGGGCATTTTTCCATGTTCAGATTTCACATGGGGCAAGCAGCTCTGAGCACACAAGGAGAGCTGGGAGTGGCACGTCCCCAGCTACAGCTAAATCTGCTGAGGACACTTTTTCATGCAGTTTAGGCTTGCTGACAGCTACAGCTATAGAGTATAGCAGCTGAGGATGTGCCCTGTTATGCTGTGTTGGGGTTTTTTTCTCCTCCCTTCATAATGCACATGCAGCTTTAGTGAACAGAGGATTCTTACATCCCCAAGACATGAAGTACAGTCTTAACCTATCTGAAAACTCATTACAGTTCAGTGAGTGCTCTGAAACTTTCTTGAGGTCACATAGGAAATCGGTGACAAAATGAGCATCAAATAATCAGCAGTTATAGCTTCCAGATTTATATCTACCAGTTGATTTCAGCCTTTTTATAGGCCCGCGTGTCCTAGGAAGCACATCATATGCGTACCCGAGATCATCTTGTTCAGCAGCACCAGTTAACTCTGGCTAAAGCAACCCCACTGCACAGCGGGGAGCAGCAGGATTGCGTTAGGGGTGAAGGCAGCATCTAGGTGGCTGTGAGGCAGAGAGCACAAACCAGCATGTGTGTTCCTTTTCATCGGCTGGGGTTCGCTGCTGTCCCGAATCAGATTTGCCCATGTTGAACACCCCTGACAAACAAGGCCCCCAGCTGTCTGCTGCCACAGAAGCGTGTGCCAAGGCAGGCTATGAAAAACGTTGCACAACCTGGTGTAATTTAACCACATGCTGAATAAATACACTTTTGAGAACTCTTTTGAAGAGATGTTGCCTAATTAATCCTGCAGGGGGTATAATATGTATATTTTTGAAATCCAGTTTTAGCATCATGCAATTAGCTTTTATGGCCTAAGGATTCTGATTTAAGACATTCTTTAGTTACTAATGGTAATCTGTTTTAATTAGAAATGCAAATGTATTTTAGATCCAAATGTATCTGAGTGGTACAATGTAAAAAGATGATTCACAGCTAATACCATTGAAGTGCCTCAAGTCTCCTATTCTTTGTACCTTCTGTAGTTTGAACCCTGAGGATCAACACGATATTCAAACATTGCTCTCAGCTGAAGCATGTGGAGGCTGAATAGCGTTCTTTAGGAAATGGAATAAGTATTAATCAACAGGGATCCTTTCTAGGGCAACAGAAGGAAAACCATAGCTTTAGGCAAGAAGGCGGCAAACACTCTGAACATTGCAGTAGTAACTTCAGCTCTGCAATAGCAGAGCACAGCTCCTGCCAGGGTGCAGGTGCTGAGCAGACAGCAGCATCTTAGTTGATTTTGTCTTAGTATCAGAGAAATTACTCAGGCTTGAACATCCCGGGCTGCTCAGGGAGGGCTGTAGCTGCTCAGCTGTGCTGCCGTAAAATTTGATCTGTCGGTGTGTCTAAGAAAAGCCTCAAGCAAGGCAAGCTCCAGACAAACATCTAAAGGCTAATGCTCACTGAATATTCACTGCAGTCACTTGTCCTGGAGATTAACTAAACTATCAGGCAGGTGGATGTCTGTGATCAGACATTGTACATTGCAGTAAGAGATCACCCGTATTCGACAAAGTCTTTCCAGAATCAAAAAGCCTCTGCTACTAGACCAGTCCAGCCCTTGCTGTTGTGTTCAAGTGTTTCTTTTTCCTAATTACTTTGAAAGATGGGGCCGAAAGAAAGCAACTACTCAGCAATAGTGAATATGGCTTTTGTAATAATAATTGCTTATTAGACATGTTGCTTGGTAGAGCATTTTTACAGCTATTTGCAATTAGACGCAGTGGTGCAGTTGGGAATGAAGCAGTGCGGTTTATGCAGTGCTCCTCTCCACGTCTCTGCTAAGCTGGACGTAGAATTTTTTCCATGAGGAGGCTGCTGGTAGGGAACAATGATGTAGGCACCGTAAAAGCCATGGGAGGCTCCCTGTGGCCCTCCAGAAGTCAAAATCAATGTGTTTCTCAGGACTAGCCTTATTGGGAAGGCTGGTGGCTGGGTCAAGGGACTTGCACAGCTTCAGAGGGCTGAGACTTCGGCAGGGTGCTGCAGAGAGCTCTTCTGTTCCCGTGCAGCAGATGCTCTCTGAGACTTCAAGTTCCCATCCCATCTTTCTTGCTGATGCAGACAGAGTGTAGTAGTGATTTCATCACCTGAAATTTGATAAACGTGTTGACCAGCACCATGGGGAAGGTTCCTCACAGATCTGCTCCCTGCCCTGAAGAGCTGTCAAAAGAAAAACGGGACGGCAAGCGATGTTCTGATTTTGCTGCTTAAGCTGAGTGAATTAAAGCTTCCCACAAGTCTAACTGATAGTCTTGAGTGTGCAGTTAAAAGTCTCTGAGCTGCTTAGCCATTTCCCTGTGCCGTGTTCAAAGAGCAAAACATCACAAGCACCAGCAGTTCTTATCTGTGTGTTTTATTTCCAAACCGCTGTTTGCATTTACTTCATTCATTACTTCTTTTAATTCATCCCAACCAGTACCTTTGCTGTGAGCTTGTATTTTCCGCTAGTATTTCTGGAGGACAAGGGCATGGAGGAAGCTGCTTTGGGCACCAGCCCTGGAGGCTCCGGCTGCAGTGTGTCTGTCGTCAAACACCCCAACCTCGTTGTTCTTGGTGGTTACGTGGTGTCCGCTCTTGCCCTGCACCACTTGCAACTTATTCTTATTCCGTTCTTTTCTTTTCAGGGGCTGTCAGAGCCTGAATAATTTAAGAGTGAACAAATGAGAGACGTTCATGGAGGACTCTGTTCTTACCTAGGCACAATTTGACAAGCATGTAGATTGCCTTGGGTTTCCACTGCACCTACCACAACTTTACTAAGAGAAAAGCCCCCTTTCCTAGACATCTGTGTCACTCTTGCTTAGTAAAGTTATTCAAGATCAGCGCCTTTGGAATTGGTTGGTAAATGGACAAAGACTTTCTCTTTGCCCGGAGCTCCTGACAGCCTCCAAGTACCAAAGAGAACTCCACAGCACTAGAAAGCAAGAGACAGCTGCTGAATGTTGGAAGCTACTGCATTTGGCAAAAGAAGCTAACGCTAAGATGCACACAGTTGTGTTTGTTTGTTCTGCTTGTTTTCTGTGCTTTCTGAGCCCTGTGTGTGCCTGGAAAGTTTAATGACCAATCCCTTCTTTCTCAACATGCAGTTTTTCTTCCTATCCCAAAAAGCTTTGGGTTCTGTTCTTGCTTTTTTTTTCCAATTCCAATTTATTTTGTCACCGATACTCTTCTATTGTTTCCATGAGGAATTGTTTGGGTACATAGCCACAGTTTCCTTTGAGGTAGGGAGAAATAAATATGATATTCAAATGTCGTCCTCCTCCCTCCTCTCCCCCCATTCAGCAGAGTGGTCCACCTTGTCATAGATGTTGCTGGCTTCAAGCGTAAGGCAGAGTTGACCTTAGCAATGATGTCATTTAACTGAGAAATTACTTCAAAATTCTTACAGTAGCTCAATTTTGGAGCTGCTGAATGAAGCTGACCCTTGACACTTCGCAAAAGAATAAGGCTTGTGTTGTACTAACAGCTGCTTGGAAACCATGTGTAATAAAGTTTGTTTTTGTGCCCACCACCAGGACAAAAGACGGTATTTGCCGACTCTGGTACCCTTATGCTCCCAGCAGAGCAAAACTGCTTAGATCAAAGTTAAAAAGTCTGCTTCTATGTGGGTGTCTGAGCATTTCACAGTTCCTTATGCTAAAAGTAACAGTGTACTTGCAAAGGCCAGCAAATGCTGCTCTTCTTGTTCAGCTTCAAACATGACATTTTCCCCCTTGTCATCCCATATAGGTTTCCATAACAGTTCAGGGTTAAAACTTTTTTACAGAACATGCATAAGTCTCCTATCAAAATATATCAAGGGGGATTTTTGCTCTGTGTTTGGGGCTTTGTTCTTTTTGCTGCTAGTGACACTTATTCTGGAAACTTCAGGGTCGGGGATTACTTTATTTTTGTTGCAGAACAAGGACAGTGTAAATACAAAATGTAAAGTAGAACTTAGAGAAGTGCTGCAACGAGTTGTTTGACTAAATTGAAATAAATGTTGATTTGTTAAAAAAAAAAAAAAGAAAAGCATGCCCTTTCTGGATCTTGTTAGTCTTGACTTTTTATTTCCTTTCTTTGCTAAAGCAAAATGTGTGCCTCTTGGCTTCAGAAATCTGGTCTCCCAGCTGTGAGGCATTACGGGAAGGCTGCTCCAACGTGTGCTCCCAGCAGATGTGTTGGACTTGCTCTCGCTGTGCTCTTGGGCTGGTCCGGGATGTGTGCTGGGCACAAACCTGAGGCAAGAGAATGGGTGAATGAAATCGAGTGCATAGAAATACTGCGTCTGTCCTCAAAGTCTGCTGTGTGGAGCAACTGCTCTTTTTCTGAGCTTTTCCACACCCTTCTATTCAGTAAAAACCTATTCTAAAAAGTTGTTGCTTTATTGGGGAGATAAGCGAGGTTCCCTTGAAGAACTCAAGGCAGGCCAATAACATACCTATCTCATAGTATTTTGGGATGGAGTTGGCTAGGAGTTTCTCACTTACCAATGGGTTGGTGGATTCACTCTGTGGATGTTCTCTTATTCCTGTCATGAACTCACAGCAGCTTATATGAGGGGTCAGATGGGACTCTGAAGCAGGATGAATTTGTCAGGCTGATAAACGGAGAGAAAAAGGCTCAAGCCTCCCACCAAAGGAGTTGTAGATACCCATCACAGTTGTAAGCTGTTATATGGAAACACGTTTCTGAGCAGGACACTCAGAGAGGAGGACCACAGATGTTTCTGCTGCTGTTCAATTGCTTGGTGCTGTGGGGTTGAGTTGCGCACTTTCCTGAGAGTCTCTTCAGAGGCACGAGGACATGTTCTTCCTTCATGTGCAGCAGCTCCTTGGTTAAATGCTCATCTGTAGGAAACGTGACCCTGCCCTGTATTCCTCTGAGGACTCATCTTCCTCTTTTCCCCATGCCCTCCCTACAGTCACCTCTGACAATAGATTTAGGTCCACATGAAGCAGCAGATACAATAGAGATGACTTCTGTAGCTGTTCCTCTCACTAGGCATTCTTGGACAGAAACAAAGTCATGTTTTTTTTTCAGCGGGCTCTCTCTCTGTGCCTTCCCCTTGTGCTGTTTCTCTCCCTGGAGAGCCAGCTCACTCATTCAGCACGCTCTCAGGATTTCAGTAACTTTTCTTGCAAGGTCTCTTGAGACCGCGCGCCTCTGTGCTGTTTCTGCAGGCTTTTGGTTTTATCTCACTCTTTGAAACTTTCCCAGAACTGCAGTGACTTTTCTCTGACCTCCAGGAACTGGAGCTCTCAAGCCCTGACACTCTGCCTGGCACAACCAAGACCTGGAGACTACTTTGGGATGTCAGCTTTCCCAGCACATGCTGGATGAAAGCTGCATCTGAGCAACACCAGCTAAAAATAAAAGCTATTCAACTGAAGCTAATGGCGGGTTGCCATGAGTTATTGCTCATTAAAGTGAATTGTCAGATGCTTAACTTCAACTAATCATTTCCTGCTGCGAGGTCGGCCTGGTATGAAACATACTCAAATGTGGGAAGGGGATTCACAATAACTAAATTTAGCTAAGGGTGTAATTTCCTCGGACTCCCTCTGTAGTTAATGGAAAGAGAGAGGCTCCTACAGGGTGTGATTCCTGCTCTGCATCACCCTTGGGCAGAAGTGTGCACAGTGCCGAGAGCATGAGGTGAGCTGCTGCCTGCCACAAAAATGAGCTTCTCTGAGTGATGGTGATTGCCCACCCCAGCTAGGTGAGCGCTTGTTTTCCTCGGCTTAGGTTTCTACCTGGAAGTAATGATCAGGAAGTTGAATAGTGAAACCAACAGATAGGTAACCATTTCCCAAAGGCAAAACCCCTATGCAAAATCCCCTAGGAGCATCCCCTGCTTTGCAGTGTAGCTAAAGGGAACTCTGCAGATCATCCTCTATCTTAAAGCAGCTCTTCTTTCCCATTTCCAAGAAATATCAGCTATTCAATAAAGAAACAGTGCGTTCTGAATGTTTTGTGATTAATTTAGATTTTAGTCCTTTTTTTCCCCTGTTCTTTTTGGACGTTAGTCTTGCTTGCATATTTGGCAGTGAAACAGAAAGTCAAATTTTGAGTTTTTACATTACAGTGATTGGAAACTTTGTCAAATACGTCTGCTTTTAGCAGGGTAGGCTACTTTCTCTATAGGACTAGAAACTTTTGCATGAAATATTTAACTCCATACCACTCTTCTTGAGTTTGGACAGAAGTAATTTCATCCACGTAAATGGAATTGTGAGAATCCTGCCAGATTGATTTTTGCCTTTTGATGTTCCTTCCAGCTTGAAGCTTCAAATGACACTCCAAGGCACAAACAGAAAATTCAGTTGAACGTTCTCAATTCTGCTTATTTCCAGGAGATTATAAAGTTAGGGAGAACATTTGAACCTCAGAGCAAAATTTGCATTTAGATTTCAATGGCGTAGTTTGAACGTGTCTTTACCCTCTGGTGTGAAAGGGGTCCTATGTGGTCTCATCTCATTTTCCCTCGAGCTGAAGTGTGGGGCAGGTCTGCGGTTGGACACGTGCAGAGTGGCTGAGCAGAGCTGGGGCAGATGGGGAGCTGTGGAGGACTCCAGGGCAAGTTTTGTAATTCCATTGCGAAAGTTTAACGTACTTCTAATCTAAAGGGCTTTTCAAGCCAGTTGTCCTCTCTCCTTGTCTGATATGGGCACTGAAAACTTCCTTGTGTTCACTCTACGTTCTTCGCTGGAGCCTTTTTCGGAGGCAGTGCCCAAGGAGACAGTTTATCTGTTGACATTAAAAGTTGTTAGATTCCTTATGTACGTTGTTATGAACTAGTATTTTCATTTGAGGAATAGCTGTAAAGTGACTTTGTATTATCCAAACGTTGTTACCTCCCAAATTTTTGCAAATCCATGCCAGGTTTTACAGGCAGAATAGGCTTTAACACTAAAACTGGGATCGGTACTGTCATCTGCCTAAGCCACAAAGTTTTGTAACCCTGGCTCGTGCCAGTAAAAATGCTTCACTGAGCGTGTTTTGGACATTTAATACAAAAGTACAGAAGAGACCAAAGAAGCAGTTTTCATACCTCGTTCTGCCACCTTTGCATCCATCGAGTAGAGCTTTAGCCCTGAAGCGCTCGAGCAGATCTGAGGTGGCTCTCACAGCAGCGTTTCCCGAGGGAGAGTATAAAGCCTCAAGGGGCTGAGAGATGTGAACTGGAGCCTACAGCCTGTATGGTGAAGGAGGTGCTCTTGGAAAGGGCAGGAGAGGGTGCATTTTGGTGGTTTAGATGATTCTTGTTTGTTTAGTATGAAATACTAACATAGAGGCTTTGTTTGTGCATAGGATGGGTCTAGATGACTCCTGCTTTCCAAGAGTTTCTGGTACAGAGATTTCCATTCTTCAGGAAATAATAGCTCGAGTAGAGTGAGTTAGTCTTTCACCCCTATCTGATTCAATTCCGTCTTTGTCAGAAATGTTGTTTTACAGGAATCACTAAATATGGAAAATGGGCTCTGTTGACCACAGCAGAGCTAATTTATGTGCTCATTGGTCAGATTGTCATTATTGGCTTTCATTCATGAGTGGAATTATTTCTGCAAAAAAATTGTTGGTTTAAATGCACATGCTAATAGGATTACAGAGTTCCCATTCTGGCTCATCTTCTTTGACTTCTGTGGAAAAATCCTTTTCTCTCAGGCTGTTTTTCTGGGGTGAGAAATGGAGCCATACATAAATCAGAAGATTCACCTCTTCTCACCTCAAGCAAGACTGTCTCCTGCCATAGTCACCTATCTTCATAGGTATACTCTGTATTAACTTCTGGTTATGGAAGCATATTTCCTTCCTATCCTATATGATCTGTGGTTAGTATGGGTCAAAAAGAGAAGCCTGATATTTTCTTCTGAGTTGCTCTGAGAAGCCTTTCCCTTTCTGCATTAGAGATCTGAGTTCCTGCAGATGAGTCCGGTGCTGCGTGAGCCTGATCAGACAGACCTCCCCTCCCATGCGAGCTCTGGGGAACAGGGAGGTAAAAATAAAATGCCTTGTATTTATGTTCCAGCAGTAATTCCTACTGACTCAAATAGGAATACAACTGTGCCTCTAAAACGGGTCTACAAGATTTTCATTTTTCCTTTCACCCAAGGTTGCACAGAACTGGAACCTTCCATTTTTCCAGTAAAAGAGTTGTGGTTTTATAGACGTCTGTTCATTTGAGCAACAACAACAACAAATATTTCACGCCTCTGGCAGTGCAAAAGCTCTGAATGTTAAAGCTTTTCGGTCTGGCTGAGTATCTATCACAGTCCTATTGCCAGAAGTTTCTTGGAGGTTTGCTTAGGGGTGTTTTGGAAACCATCATTTCTACTGTCTGAATGAATGGTTTGGCCAGGAAATCAATCTAGCCACACTAGTCTGCTGACCTCCCTACACCCATTTGGCTTCACCAAATACCTTTTTTTAGATGCGTGTGTCCCGGGATGTTGTCCCTCCCCTACAGCGGCAGGATGACTGCTCGCTGCAGCTCTCTGCTGAGCCCTGATGTTCCTGCAGACCCGCTGCCATGTGAGGGCAGCCACTGCTTGGCTGGTCCTTGAGGGCAGCAGCAGCTGCCTGAATTACCACGCAATGTGCTGCTGCATCTTTTCCAAAGTGCTCTCTGCTTTCCCTAAGCAAACTGTGTTTCCGAACAGCTCTACCAGTACAGTTTGCAAAGCACATATGTGCTAGTGCTTTGCAAGAAGAGCACGGTAACATGTCCTCCTCTTCTGCTTGATCCACCTGGTGTCTGGATTGCCGGCGAGTATCAAGTGTCATGATTAATGTGTTTGCAGCCGTGTGTGCTGCGGAAGCAGTGGAGCTCACACAAGCACGGCTTAGGAGGTTGTCTCCAAAGACTTTCCTGGCAGATTTTTTACGTTGCATGTTTTTGTCTCTCATTTCATGAGCTCTGCTCTTCCTTGAGCTCCAGTCCTGCCTCTGCGACCATGTCGAGGTGACCTGCTTTATGTGCAAAGGAAATAATTCTCAGCAGGGCTGGCAAATGGCAAGTGTGACTTGCTCACAAATGTGTCCATATTTGCAGTTTCCTTAAAAAAGAAAAGGAAAAAAGGTTATGAATATTGTGTGTGGACTCTCGGTGTGGTTTTTGGATAGTGCATGTTTGGCAATGGTGGGAAGTGGGATGATGAGATGGGAGGGCTTTGGACATGTGTAAGGCGCTGGGTAGAGCAAACTCACCCCACCTCGGGGGACTCTCATGGTGGCTGGGGAGCAGGGAGATTTACAGCCTGTCTCTTCCACCTCCCTGCCTATACTCAGCCAGAAGAGACTATGTTACCATGTAAAGGCAAGATAAGGCCACGTTTCCAGTCTTGGGCTGCATGGGCCAAGCAAAGCCCAGGGTCTGTCCCAGATGCCTTGCAGTGGTCAACCATGGCACTTCAGCAGACAAGGAGAAAGAAGGAGACTTCATATCTGCTAGGGTTGTGTACAGCATGGCACGACCAAGATTTAGTAACCCCTTAGTAAATAGGCTTTTTCAGCACCAAAGGGATGACCTTGAGCGGGAAAATCCAGAGCCTCGTTCAAGTGGGATCATTGCACGGTGTAACACACCTCCCTCTGGAAACCTTTGGGTTGGCTTTCATCGTGGCTTGTGGCTCTGGAGGCCTGATGTTCGGTCTGCAGAGGTTTCCTGGCTCTAGGTTAAACTTTGGACAAAATTCCTGCAAGTGGGCAGGGTGGGCTGTGGGCCAGCTCAGGACTTGGGCTGTTTCTGCCCACCTGCTGCCTTCCCTGGGATGACAGGGGACAATGACTGACCATCAATTCCCCGGGACGGCCTCAAGTGAAGAGTGACGCGGTGTGAGAGGTGCTGCGTGTCTGTCCGTGCCCTGGCCATGGCTGTGCTGCCTGGGGAAAGGAGAGGGAGGCGGCAAGGCTGGGGCCTGGCCCTGCTCATAAAACCAGGGGCGTTTCCTGGTGGGAAGGGGAGGTCCCTGCCCCTTCCATCACAGACCTGGGAGTTCCTGGGTTTGGCCCTGCTTCAAGCCCGCTGGGCTGAGGTAGGATTGTGCGTCTCGGTAACAAATCCTTGGGGTGGATGGTGTTGTCCCAGGCTCCATTTAGCCTCCTACCAGCTCACTTCCCTCACTAAATGTTATGTCGGCAAAGTGCCGTTGACCAGAGGTAGGGGTTTGGCCTGTGTTACTTCCAAGCCATAGTAAAAACCTCTCTGTACATTAATCAACTGAGATGTGGGAAGATCAGCTTGGCCTTGGTTCTCCTCACCCTCCCCCTGCGCCCAGTCCCCAGCAAAGGCAGTGAGTCCATGGTATGGCTGCTTGTCTCAAATCATCCCTGACAGTGGCAGCCTCCACAGAGCGATCGCTTCCAGCATTTCTCCTTCCATGACTGCAGCCTGGCTCCCTTTGCACCAGTAATTCCCGAAGTTAATCCTCCTGCAGCGGCAGTGGGAGCGTGGGCATCCGAGGGCACCCCGCTCGGCACAGCCCCTTGGCGAGGAGCCCTCATGCTTCCCCCGCCGCCTGCGGGGCTTTCGGTGCTGTTGGGGGACAGAGGGGTGAGGGCGCTTGCAAAATCAAAATCACCATTGCGAAACCCTGAATGTTGCTGACGCAAGGTGCACTGATAAACTCCCAGAGCATCATGTGGAGCCTGCGAGAGACTTTCTGAAGCCTATTGAGCGGAAGATAAGCTGGCCACTGACAAATATTATCTTGCGCTAGTTGATTTAACGCCACTTCGTGTGCATGAAATAACATCAACGGGAGCTGGCTAAATCCAGGCCTTTTTGAGATAAGACTGCTACTTTGCCCTTACGGAGGAGTGTCAGAAAAACCCCAGCAGCTCCACCTGGGATCCGTCCTCCTCCCAGCCCCTCTCATGCTCACTCCTGTCAGAAGACAGATGATTTGGATTTTCTTCCCATCTGGGAAATGAACTTTGACTTCATCTAGCTTGTTACGATTATTTCTGTATGTTCTAAAAACCTAACTTTTGACCTCAGGTATGTAATAAATTACTGGTTTAACTTCTGACTGAGGCTGTCTATGGTTATAAAATATTATAACTCTCAGGGTCTGCACTTTAGCAGACAAGGCAGGCTGCAATCTCTGCTCAGTGCGTAACTGGCAGTGAACAGCAGCTCTGCCCGGCGGGGTAGGAGCTCTGCATGCAGGTAGTAGGAACTGGCTTCTAAAACAATATAGGTAACAATATAGGTAACGATTCTCTGGGAGAGTAGTTCTTCCTCAGCATGTGTACTGCCCAGTATCTCTAATGATATTTATTGCTGAACTGAGAATACCTGGATGCACCAGGCTATTTTCATGTGTTGTAACTTCTGGTTTTGTTTTCTGCCGGGGTGGATAAAAGATTCAGAGATAACCATCTAAAAATTTTTAGTAATATCAGCTGACTGCTTTCTGATGTACAGTCTGAGATGAATCTTACAGGAGTGTGTCGATTTCTGAATTGTGTAAAAAAAAAAAAAAAAAAAAAAAAAATTTCTTCTTAAACTGCGTGGGATTAAACATCTTGGTCCCTGATTGCTCCTGGGGAGGGAGTTGCCTTGCCGTGGTTTCAGAAAGGTGAAAGCAGGGCACTTGTTCCTAAAGGGCAATTGAGAAATCTTCGAGCAACTTGTGTGCTTTGGTTTTAAAGACTTACTGACATTGGCACACCTTTGGTCTGTTGCTTTTGGGGGGTGTAAGGGAGGTTGCACCCGTTTCTAAGGTGCTAGTCTGAACACTTGTATGGATAATTGCGGTTGGATACAGTTCAGCAGAATCTCCTGCTTGGATATAATAGAAATCTTCTTTAATTTTAAGCCTGCCTTATATCTCCTTCTTGGGAGTTTCCTTGGTTTGAACAATTTGTCATCTTTTGTAGTTGTTCATTCCTGTTTCTTAGTTCTAGGAAAGGTGTGAAGTCTTCTGACAAATTGCTTTCAGGGGCAAAGGAGATAATTTTAAGGTGCTTCAAATAACCTTCAAAAGTTAATAAGTAGTCTAACTAACAGTAATGTCATTGGGGTCTGGAAACGGCCGAGAAACATTTATGGAATTGGAACCTGACAAAGTGTTTGTGGCTCCTGTAGTAATCTGATTTTTGTGCTTATTTTCTTCCTGGGAATTCACAATGAAATCTGTGGGAAGAAGCTGAGAAATTCAGCACTTAGCATGAAATTCAGGCTTTCATCAAAAACTAAATAACTTTGCTGTCTGCAATCTTTCATAAGGACAGATAGCGTGGTAGGAAATGAGAGAAGTGTGTAAGATTGTGAAAAATGCCCATCACAGGGCATATTCTTCTCTCTGGTGTGCAATAAAGTTTACACAGTGTCCATAGGTCACAAAACCTTTCATTGAGGCAGCTTGTATTTTCATGCTTAGGACTGCCAAGTGCTTGATGTGCACTAGGAAATAGAGGAGGTGCCGGTATGATCTCTCACCTGTATTTTTTTCTTCCAGATGCATATTCAGTCTCTTCCAATGACAATGGGGGCAAGTCTGATTCAGTGGCCAACTTACAACCTCAGCCGTCCCTCAACTCCATCCAGAGCTCTCCTGGCCCCAAGCGCTCAACCAACACCCTGAAGAAATGGTTGACTAGTCCTGTGCGCCGGCTGAACAGCGGGAAGACCGAGAGCAACATCAAGAAACAAAAGAAGGTGCGAGATGGCAGGAAGAGCTTTGACCTTGGCTCACCAAAGACTGGAGATGAAACCACCCCTCAAGGAGACAGCGCAGATGAGGTGTGTGTTGGTGTTTGTTGCAGGGAAGACCGTATCTCTGATAGTCTCTTCTGTGGTGTGTAATTCACACTTGAGTGAATGCAGTTCCCTTAGGGTCTAGAGGGAACAGCGAATCATATGTAAAATTGCACTCATTGAAGCTGTGTTGCAAACAGCATTGTTGTCCAAAGAGCAATGGAATATATAGGGAACAGCATTTCAAAGTCTGCATATATTATTGTCCTTTGACTAGATTTTTTTTTAATAGCCTATTAGAAAACCGCCAAGGATAGAAATGAAGTTATTCTTGAGCAGCTGTTATTGCTTTTTGCTGAGGTTCATATCACCTTTATCCTACCATGGCAGTGTAATTCCTTATTGAAAGAAAAAACTCAGAGAAATAGCTGTGTTTTTGTTAAATCTGCTACGTATTTGTAGCTGCAGTTTCTCTGCAGGCACGTTCTTTGCCAGAATGGTTCTTTCCTGATAAAGTGAATAAGGAATTACAAGCCAAAAATGGAGAAGATACTAACTGAATGCAAATAGAGGAACACATTTTACATTGAGCTGTTCTCATTTAAATTAAAAAATACTTTTCCATCAGCACACAGACAGCTGTAACTGCCTTAGCTGCTTGGATGACCTATAAACTGTATTTAACTCTTAGAATGCACCAGGGTTAACCAGCAAAACCTTATGTCTTTATTGCTTCTCTTCCATGATGCTTAGCATTACCTGCGGTTCTCTCCACCCAATGCAATATTGAGCCAGTATTAGTTTTAACAGACTCAGAGCCTGGTGGTAGGGCTCAGATATCTAAAAAGATAAAAGAAACCCCTCCCTGCTCCTAATTATATTTAACTTTTCTTCAGAAGAGCAAGAAGGGTTGGGGAGAAGATGAACCAGATGAAGAGTCTCACACACCTCTTCCTCCTCCTATGAAGATTTTTGACAATGATCCAACCCAAGATGAGATGGTAAGGCCTCCCCTACTATATCAGTTTGCTGTTTAAGTGCATTTCTCACATAGCCATCTCACAGTGGTTTCGTAGTTGTCTTCTAGTATCCAGGGCCTAGACTTGTGGTTATAAGAGATTCCTATGTGCAAATCATAACCTAATACCTTTCACCAACTGGATTTACAAATAGCACTGGTTAAGCAATTTAGCCTTGGCATCCCATTTCATGACAGGTTGATCGTGTGCTTGTGTTGTGTGTGGTCAGAAATTCCACTCAGCCTGAAAATGCGTGTTCTCCACGTCTGTTTTAAAAGTGCCGTTGGTGTCTAGCAGTAGCAGCAGAAATGGTGTTTCGTGGCAGCCTGGGCCCAAGGAGTAGGACAGATGCTGGAGTCTGCTTTAATCCAGAAATACCACCTTTACCAAGAGTTAGATAGCTTGGGCTCTCCACTCAGGCTTTGTGTGTGATTGGGGTCCAGGAACGTTGCCAGTCTGTGCCGCACCATCCACCCTCCATTCTGAAGTGCTTTGAAACTTGCAGATGGAAAAGCCTACCCAGTGCTATCGTTTGGCATTTTCAGCATACGTGGCTGATCATCCATCAGCTCCAGTTAGTTCAGAAGCCCTTCAGAAGGTATCTGAAGTCCCTTCAGGAGGGTATGAAAGGCCTTGATCTGCCCATCTTTGTGCACCATGCTGGTGGTGGTAGTTCTCTGCTGTTAACCAGGGTGTCTTGAATGTTGTCAGAATTTGCTGTGGTAGATGGTGCAGTGGCTTGCAGAATCCTTCAGCTGCTCTCTTGGACTTGGGGTGAGATCTGTGAATATGGCTATGACAGTGGTTTGCATTCACAGTCAGTGCAGGTCCTGTCTGCACGTGTCCTCCCCCACCCTTTCCTGGTGCTGCCGTCTCCCTTGTAGAAATCCATCCTCCTGTTTAGCTGTTTCCTGCTTTCCTGCTGGCATCTGTTTTTAGCACTGCCACTTCTGTATCTCTATCCCCTGATTGTAATTACTGCATGCAAAGAAGCAAGGATAGGGGAGATTAATAAATTGTCAGAAAAAAACCAACCCAGAATGTTCTTGGGGAAGGTTCAGACAGGAGTTTGGAAACACAGAGAGAAGGGCGCAAATATTTCTGGGACTCAAGGAGCAGAATGATGGAGGAAAGAATTCGGGGGCTTGCTGCTAATCTGTCAGGAAATGTTATGACATTGTGGTGGCAGTAAGACCAGAAGGAAGCAGCTGGAGTCATGGACTCTTGCCCTTTGAGTGCTGTGTGTGCTGCTGGCTGTCTGGCGAGGGGCAGAGGAGGAAGGTTGGTGAAGCAGAACCGTGGTGGATCCATGCCCAGCACAATAGCAGTTGCTCCTGGCTTTTTCCCTGTGGTGTTTAGCTAAATGTTTTGGGGTTAGTTTGCTTTTTTGTTTTTTGGGGGGTTTGTTTTGGTTTTTTTTAAGGAAAACCAAAGCTGCTTTAGTCGGGTCACTATTTTTGATTTTTAACATGCCATGTGATTTCAGTATTTCTTAAATACATTTCTGACAGCGCCAATGTTGTGGAACTAAACTGTTTTCCGCTCCAGATGTCTAAGCTTTATAGAGCGTTTTGGCATCCTGTTTCTTCACCCGCTCCTAAAAGAGAGGATTAAGTAGAGCAAGATGCATCTGAAACCCTTTTTCTCTCTTTTTCTTCCCCTACTCACTTTTTGTTGCAGGGGAAAAAAACTTAACCTCACAAACATGGCTCCTGAATTCCCTGGCACAGGAGCACCACGTTAGCAATGTTTGAGTCATGCTGGAGCCAAAAGCTCTTTAACGGTGTTAATTTGGGCAGAGCTCCCTGCTCATGTCCTGCTACTGCTTACAGGCATGGGCTTCAGGTTGGACCAGCAGCAGTATGGGGAAGTAGCAGTGGTAGGTGGGAGATGTCTGCATGGTGCAGGGGGCGGCACCTTTCCCTGAGCCCATCTACAAGGCAGCAATAATTGTGCCTCACTGCTCCTGGAGGCTCTTATAAAGACAAATTGCAAGATATCTTCATATTAGAAATTCATAATTTACTTCCTGGGAAATAGAAAGACCATTTTTCGATTTGCCCCACACAAACCAGACTCTCTTGTCAATCACAGAAGAGTTTTATTTTACCCTGAAAGACTTGTAGGCAGCAAATGTTTCCATGCTCCCTTCAAAATCCTGCAGTTATTTACTTTTCAGAGATATTGAGCAATTTCAGTTAAAAGAATTGAGAGCAACAGCTGTTTAATGCCTCCAAAAATTGGACTCCTCCTGCTAGAATGGTTATGTTTGATGGTTATCGTCTATGCGTTTGTCCAGTATGTCTTCAATGTCCCTCTTTTCAGTCTGGTTTTTTCCTAGACACGTCTGTCCGCATTGCAGGTGAAACAGGCTGTCTGAGCTTTTACATTTGTATGAGATTCCTGCATTACCAGCATAATTCCTCAATTACCAGCCTGATTACCTGTAGTTTTTGTTGTTGTTGTAATTAGAACTGTTGATTAGATGTATTATTTGTGAAAGATGACAGACAAGTGGCAGGCTGTTCGCGCTTCTGCTCTGTCACAAGGCTTCTGCTTGGGATTGGTCTCCTTTGCCTTTGTTTTCTCCTCCTGGGGCTGTGTCACTCAACATGAGCAACCTCCCCAAAGGGCTGCTTAAAGAGGTGGCCAGCTGCCTAATTCCTGCCATCACATTCCCACATCTCACTCCACAGCACTATTTAATCTCAGATGGGTGTTCGTTGGCACCTGCACGGTGACTTTGCTGAAATAGGTGCTCTCCACAAGACCTTTATTAAGCAGCTGAGAGATGAATAATCTTTTTAGAAGTTTTAATGCAGAATTTATAAAAATTCAGCCATGTTTTAGTCTGTGTCAGCCTGCCAAAAGCAGGTTATCAAAGGGTGTATAGTTTTAGTCAGTGCTTGTATTTCGTTCAGAAGATATGTGCATACAGGTGAGCTAATAAATACCAATTCCCATAGCTATTGCATGAGTTTGGGTTTTCAAAGTGAGGTTTCCTAGGATAAAGACCAAGGGGTGAAGAGGCCCATATAGAGCAAAAAACTTAAACTAAAACTGAATAATTCACACCGAGGCCAGTCTTCGCAGTGCTTGGGTAGCACATTGATGAGGTCTTGGTGTTTCTGGAGATTTGTAACAACCAGCAGTTATTAGCTGTGGCTACCTGAATGTAGAGACATCCAAAGACATTACATGATGTCAGGCACCTAAAATCAAATACCTGCGACCAACAGACAGGCATAGAGAAGCAAGACTGAAAATATTCTAACAAATGTCAACAGGGAAACGTGGGCATCTCCAAAGAGTGTTTCTGCCCTCCTGTGCCAGGTACCTAGGACAGATGAGGTATGTAGGGGTGTTTTCTCTCTGCTGATTGCAGAGAGGGGAGAGAAAAGAGAGACATTTTAGATGGCTGAAGTTGCATGAATGGGAGGTGTCATCTGAGTTCATTTGGAGTTGCAATTGATCTGTGGGGAAGGAAGGGGGAATGATTTGTTCCCCCCTGCCTCCCTCCCCTACTGCCTGTAACTCCATGTGTACCTTGTACTTAATTGCATTTATTAAATATGTATGTATGGGTGAGGGGGTAATTTCTTACATCTGCAGTAAGAAGATCAATTTTCTGGAGCCTGCAAGACCGTAGATGTCCTTTGAAGGAGGAACCAACAGACATTGAGAGTATTGTAGCCTGGTTCCAAATTAACTTCAGTTCTTTGATGCTGTTCCCTGGTTCCCAGCCTTGGAACTGCTGCAGGGGGATGTGCAGCCAGAAGTGGATGGCAATTCTGTGCTTGTCTGATACGGCGACACTCACTCACCTGACCATGCATGTGGTCCTCTAACCCTCCTTCTCCCCTTCCACGTTCGTTCTCCTGTCTCAGAAGCTGCTTCACTGACCACTGGTTTCCTACTCCCTTCTCATCCTGCTAACTTGCTTTTCCTTTGCAACCTGGTGTCTTGCAGTCCTCTTCTTTGCTAGCTGCTCGACAGAGCTCCTCCGATGTCCCAACTGCTGCGGACCTTGTCAGTGCAATAGAAAAGTTGGTCAAAAGTAAGCTGGTAAGTTTAGTGCTGTGAAAACTGCGTACACAACAGGCCTAATATGGCTCTAGGGAAGGGCTTTAAAGTCTACCTCTTGTTTCTGGTTTCCTTGCTTTCCACCTTCATCTGCTATGCTTTTATTAACCCGATGTGCTCTGCTTCTCGGTAGAGTATCTAATACTTTTGCTGCCCACGTGAGATGAAGCCTACATCTCACATTGCCATGTAGGCTCTGCGCTGCAGAGTTGAAAGGTGCTTTTGGAGCGGGCTTTGCAGAGTATGAGCTACTGTACTATACTCTTTCTGGGGTCTTGTTGGTATTCTTTCAAATATTTTACACAGTGGGATATTTTGTTTTGTTTTTTTTGCTTGTTCTGAGGCACAGGAGTTTTACTACCCAACATGTGAATTTGTTTAGTATTCTGGCTTCCCTGGAAAGACCCTCTAAAGAGTAGAACTGCTTGAAGTATCACAGCTGTGCTTTAATTTTACAAAGATTCATGTGTCACTTGTAATCTGCCTTGTCAACTCTATCTGACAGGGAGTGGAATAAGCGATAAAAATGCTCTAGGTTTAATTTGTTAAAAAAATTCAGTATTGTGCACTCTCCCAGTCCGGTCCCATGTCTGCTGGACAAGGAGTAAATCCTGTTTCATATGTTGGCCTCTCTTAAGTTTTCCCTGAAACAGTTCAGAATGTTAATATAAAAGCTAAAGCTTTTTCTACATGTCCCAGGACCTGTAAAATTAGGTAAATGCTTGCTTTGAGCAAGTTTAACTTAATTAACAAGTCAGGATTAAAGCAGGGTTATGATGAGCCTAGAAAGGTTCATTTCCTTACGTATACTGGAAGGATGAAGAGAGTAAAAACAAAACAAAAAACACAGTGATTATTAAATTACCATAACTCTGTGCAAGCAGCTTTATCTGGCCAATTGTTTCAGAGGGTTTTGGTATTTTCTTGGTTTGAGATGTTGGTACATGAAGATAGTCTGCCTTCATAGGGTGCTTGATAAGGAGTAAGTGGTGAAGGAGCTCTTTGTGACATGGGAAACCGAGGACATTCCCAGAAAATTTACTCAAAATAGTTTTATTTCATCGAGGGACTAACAAATTGAAAAGTATTTCATTAATTCAGTTAGATGTATTTTCAGAGGATGTTTTATTTTCTGTCCCCTGCATGCGGGCTGTTATGTCAACTGCGATTACTTTCTAGGGATTTGGGGTAAACTTTAATTATTGTGGAATGTTACTATGTGTCCATCTATTTCTGTTTCATTTTGTGTTTTACTTCACTACGAAGAATCCCCATTCAGTCTTTGGCAGAGAAACGCTGACCACGTGTAGCCTAACACTGGTTCTGATTGAGACACCAGGATATTTCAGGTTGTTTTGAAATAATTTGGAAGAGTTTTCTCAGACTGGGGCTACTGGAACATCTTTTTCCACCTTCTGGCAAAAGGACATCTTCTCTGTTTTAATGCTTTGGCGGGAGGGGGGCTTATATCAACTTAAAACTAGTTTGGTTATGTTTCACTAAGTCCTGCAGGGAAGTATTGCTGAATACTCTGCTTGGTTTTAGACTGCAGTGTTGATTGCAGAACTGACTTGAAACAGAAGATAACACTGATGCTGGAGTTCAAGGATAATGTTTATTCTATCGTTCTTTGGGGTTTTTTAGACCCTTGAAGGAGGATCTTACCGAGGAAGCTTAAAGGATGCCACTGGCTGCTTAAATGAAGGAATGACGCCTTCTACTCCCCCACGAAACCTTGAAGAGGAGCAAAAAGCCAAAGCAATGAGAGGCAGGATGTAAGTTGTCTTGCTGGTTCTTCTTTCTGAAATATGCACCCAAGGAGGGACACATAGCTGCACTGAAAGAATACTTTGTAGTCAGTGAATGAGCATGGAACTGGGAGTGACACTGTGTTCTGCTTGTTTCTGTTTTTTCTTAATCTGTAAAATACTTTATAAAAGCACTTGCATACCCAGGAAGTTCATCATCAGTCTTTAAAATGTGCAGCTTTTACCCTAGATAGCAAATATCTGTTGCTGCAAAAGCCTCTGAACAGCTAGACAAGTATTACTGAGATGTTTGCTTTGGTAATTACTGCGTTGCCAGAGGTGAAATCAGCTCTCAAAGGGGGATATGTGCTTGACCTTGTTGGCTGCCTTCAAGGAAAAGAACAGAGAATCCCACTAGGATTTTTTGAATGAGATAATATTTTTTTGCCTTAACTATTAGCAAAGGAAGGGGCAGAATTCAGATGCATTTGTGATGGAAACACGCCACCAAAGAGAAAGTTTCATTTGGGAAACCATCATGTTCATAGTAATGGAAGAGGAAAGAAATTGTGGCAGCTCATGAAAGTTTTTTTTTTTTTTAAATTATCTGTACGCTCCCATAAATGTAACAGAAATAACGCTTGTGCCTTCCGAGATTATCGTGATTAAAGCATTTCTTAAATGCATGGTTAGGCTGAAGGACACAGAGAATTGGGGAAACAGAATCAAGAATTATATGAAAGAGGGCTCAGGTAGCTGTTTTCTTTATACTGCCTCTTACACTAACAACAGTAACTGCAATCATCTAATCAAATTGCACATTGATGGAAAAAGTAATGGTCCATACTGGTCTCATTGGAGTGTTGTAAGGTGTGAGGTGGAACAAGAGCAGCCCATTTGGGAAAGATGCCAAGCAGGGAAAGAAACCAAGTCAGGGCAGGACAAGGACGTAGTTAAGTGTAGACAAAGAAGCAGGAGCAAAGTGTCACAGGTCTGTGAAAGCCGTCATTTGCTCCTTCAGTTTGTTATAGGAAGCCAGAGAAGCAATACAGTGAGGGACTGGATCAACTCCCATGACATGACACTCCTGGATGTGTTTCTGAATGGGAGAGGTTTTCTACTAGACGTCTGTCAGCCCTCCCACAGGGAACATCCCTGCCCACACCTATCTCCTAAAAGCTCCTCAATATTGCAAGTTCTTGGGTTTCTCTGGTAGCAATTCATTAATTAGATAACTGGCAACTAACTGCAGGTTGCAGTTTTAGTGCAGAGACCTTTGCCACTGTAAGCATAGATACAGTAACGCTTTCCAGCGTGCGATGCTTCTGGCAGGGGGACTGGCAGCGTGTTACATGTAATTAGCGGCTGCCTCCATCCAGATTTCCTAAATGCCAGGATGTTTAGGAGCACCTGCTAGTGGCTTTCAGCACAAGACATCTGTCTCCTCTCCAGCTCCTTTGTGTCTGTGTTCTGTATCTCTACGGCTCGCTGTGTTTAATTCCATAGCCATATAAGGCAGCTGAGCTCCAAATTGATCTGTGACCCCCCATTCCCCACAAACCAGCAGTTGAATCCTTGCACAGGCATGGGCAGTAATTTCCTGTGTCTCTGGCAGCACGTACGTGCCAGCAGTTAGCTTTAGTGTTGGGAAACCCCTGTTCCATCGGACTTGATGGCTGCATTTCTGTGAGCAATAAGGCAATAGTCTCATCAAGTAGTGTTGTTCAGTATAGATTTAATACAGAGTTACCAAGATATCCAGATATTCAGACTTATTCAGAAGTGAGGAGGCTCTATCCTTGTTCTGGTTCGTGCCATTTTAAATACAGCTGTGTAGTCAATACCTGCTGGTGACCAGGGCAGGCACTTTCCAAGCAACTGCCTGCCTTTGCTCCATGTTATCAGTTGAGGGGATGAGTGAACTTGAATTCTTGGCAGCATGCATCTTAGAAACCTTAAATTTGGGAGTACCTCTAAGGTCCTGTGTCAGGTAGGCTTCATAGAACTAATAGAGAGGGTCAAGGTTGATTTTTCTGCTTGCTGGGAAGAAGACAGGAGCTGGGGGAACACTTGTGCTGAGTTTAAGGTAAGCAGTGGAGATGCAGACCCTGGTTCCTAAAAGAGGTGTAAATTTGCAGGTTTAGTCTGTCCACCTGATAGACACCTGGACACTGCACTGATTTTTAATTCAAACCCACCTGCCTGATGTGCGGCAACATTAAGTACTACAAGTACCCGCTGCTTCATTTTTAGAGCAGGATTTGGCCACACGTATCCTTGCAGTAACTCAAACCAAAGGAGTCCGGGTGTGGGAGAGGCAGCGGGCAGAGGGAAGAGGTTCTCCCCGTCTTTTCAGTAGCTTTCTGTGTTCGCGGGGAGCAATGCAGGCGGAGGCGGTGCAAGCCAAAAAGTAACCTCCCAGCATGCCTCCCCGTGCAGAGGAGACGTGGCAAGCCTTTTGCAAGGGCATGGTAGGTCAGCCAGCGAGAGGGGACTGTACAGCATATGCTTGCTCAGGCCACACGCTGCTGCTTTGTAAAAGAGCAACCTTTTGCCCCGTGCGTGTTTACTACCCGGGCACACAACTTGGCAGGGCACTTCGGAGAGTACAAGCATCTGGCATCGCCGCTGCCAGCCCTGCCTTCTGCCAAGGGGGCTGGATTTCACTCTCAAATGAACAAGAAGCTGTTTGACCTCTTCCTGCCACGTGTCTTAGGTGTCTGTTTCCTCTGCTCTGTCTGAGCAAGGGACACGTTGGGAGTGCAGCAGGAGCAGGATTTATTTTCTCAGTAACCTTTCATAACTGAGTCTCTCCTTGCAACGCCAGTCTACTTTTTTTTTCCTCTAGATATTTTCAACTAGGCTTTTATCTTAGCACTGTTTGCCCTCAGCCCTATCATTTCAAGCGGGTCAGTCTGCTGATTGATGTGAACGGAGTGATATTAGACATGAAAGCACTCCTCTATCTTGTTAGCCTTGTTACTGCCGTAGCGAACTTGAGCACATATGGAGTTTATTTGTCATGTGCCAAATCTATGTATTGGCGTAACCGAGAGGCAAACTGTCTGCAGCAAGCTGTAACTTTTTGAAATTGTCCTCGAAAGAACATTATGTGATTAGTCAGTTTGACTTACAAAGGAGGGGCTTTTTTTAGCTTGCTGTTTGCATACATGAGGCCTTCATTAGATGACTCTCCTACCCAGGATTATTAGCTCTGAAATCAGTGTAAAGCATTTGACACCCACACATAGATTACCTAGTCTGAAAGATTAAGGTCTTTGTTATGACGGGAGGGGGATTTGTTTTCCAAGTGTTTGAAACTTCCAAATTAAAACTTAATTGATGAATCTTGGGCAAAGCCAGAGGGACTGGGGCAAGAAATCCTTTCCTGCTTGCTGCAAAATGGGTCAGGACATGTCTCCATTGCTATCAGGAGGGCTGCGTGGGGGGGTGGAGGAGAGGAGAGCAGGGAGGGGTAGTTCAAAGTACAGGCAGCTGGATGTGCTGCTGCTCTTGCACCATCCTGGGATGTGGGGGGGAAGAGGGGTAGGAGGAAAGAGTGGTTAAGAGAATTGAAGCTACCCCGACCTGAAATGTGACATTTTTGTCATTTGCATTCCACTGAGCTGTAAGTGAGTGTAAGAGTGAGTTGTGTTACATGACCTGGAATGACGGTGGGGTAATATGTGTGGTAATACGTGGTAAGAGGAACAAACAGTAACATCAAGGAATATGGTCAAATATGTGCGTGTTCTGTTTTAATTTAGGTTTGTCTTAAATGAGCTGGTACAGACTGAAAAAGACTACGTCAAAGACTTGGGAACTGTTGTGGAGGTGAGCTGAAGCAAACCCTGCTATACAAAATGTTTTCCCACTAAAAAGCACCACGCTGAAAAGTGACAACAACAAAGAAATACAGCATGAGAAACAAGATGCTTTATTTGCACTCTGCTTCCATGGTCCCCTTCTCATGTTGACAGAAACAAAAAGAAATGCCTTTGGAAACTATTTTTGTTTCCATCTAACAAATGTTGTATTTTAGGTTTCAACTCCAGTGTGCAAAGGTTTTTCTTGGCTACCCTGCTTGTGACAAACTCTTTCTGCTCTCATGCTGCTACTATGTATTTCATGCATTTCTTGCTGTCATATTGAGTAATGGTAACACATATTTCACTTGAGTTTGCACCTGGACTAAAGTCCTGTGTCTGAGTGCCTACCAGAAGCTGGGTTTGGATCTGTGCTGAGGTGCGTGTGTGGCCCATGGATTATTGTTTTGCAGAAAGACATGAGATTAAATAGAGGGCTTTTTTTTATTTGCCCTTTTTTTCAAAAACAGTTACAGTTTTTTAAACTTCAACTTGTAAAGACCTGGCTGATCCCTAGGGATCATCTGTGAGAGCCAACTCACGTGCAGGGTCCAGTTTTCTTCTCATTAAGGACTCGGAACTGGAGGCATGTATTTGAAGTGGGCTTTTGGCAATGCTTTTGGCATTCACTAGTCCGAGGAGAATTATCGGCCCATCTAACGGTGATTTTCAACAGCTTCCAAACTTGAAGACCTTAGTGTAATCTTCTGTTTACATCATGCACCACTGGCAAACCTGACAAGCCTGCAGTGCTCCAAAGACTTGTAAAAAAACTCTCAGGAGGTGTGAGAAATCCTATTCATGTGACTCTTTAAACTTACTGCTTGGCTTTGTGTTCCCACAAAATACTCATGGTGATGAACCGAAGAACTGTACAGAGTCTGGCTTCTTCCTCTTACCAGAGTAGCCAAGAGCTTGATAAACTACTTTTGTTTAACTTCTGTCTTCTAATTGCACTTGTCACTTCAATGACATCTAATATCGGTTTGTATGAGTATTCAGAATAAATCCTTTAAAGTTTTCTTTTAAGCAAACTGTGTAATTTAAAGTATCTAGATGGGTTTCTGGTTTTAAATTGTACAAAAGGTATTTTAAGTGTTTTCAATATAAAAAATCCTGACATTAAACTTCTGCTTCTTTGAAAAAAAGAGTGTAATTATGCTTCTCCTTCAAATGAACACTTTGCTAATCATGGATCATTAATCCTAAAGGGCTTCATGAAGAGGATAGAAGAAAAAGGAGTTTCTGAAGACATGAAAGGGAAAGACAAGATTGTATTTGGCAATATTCACCAGATCTATGACTGGCACAAAGAGTAAGTTTTTGGTTTAGTTCCTTTTTAAGCACCTTTCTAACCACTCGCCCATAAAGTATTGGGGTGTATGGTGTCTGTATGTCTAAGCTGATTTTAATTGAACATCATCAGGTCATTCAGGGCTGAACTTCCAAAGGACGTTGCCTCACTTTAAATGGTCTCTGTTGATTTGTAAGTGCTGCTTAATAACTTCACAAATCATGGCTACCTTGAATCCTGAGAACATGTTCTAATTCATGTGCTTTTACCCACAGTTTCACAATACACTAGATCCTGATATAGGGCTTTGTCTATCCAGCCAAAAATGGCACAACTGCATGATGCAAAGCATCGGTCTTACATAAAATCATTTTTCCCAGTGAAAAAAAACTTCGGTGGGCTATAGCTTTGCATTGCCTGGCTCAAACGCCATGCCAGGAGTGCTGGTCACTGTGACAGAAATGTTGCACACGAGAATCTGCTCTGTGTCAGTACTGTGCTGCCAACGGCTCTGCCACTCCTTGCTGGGGAGCTGCAACAAGAGACTCAATGGGAGATATCACTGTGGTCCATCCACAGCTCCTGAGCTACTGCTCATGAGCAGTCCCAACAGAGCTCCCAGAGAGTTGCTGCTTGTGGGGTGCTTGCTGGATCCTCAGAAAAGCTACTGAGGCTGCCATAATTGTGTTTCTTGGGTCGCAGCTGTAGCTCAATTCATCCCACTGATGAGAAGTAGCAATGCTGGAAAGTCATGGTTTCCTTCCTATGTCTTGTGGTTCTCAGCAACGTTAACATCTTCACATGCAGCTGATAGGATCATGAAGGCTGACCGTACCAGTTGTGTTTGGCTAGTAGCATGATAAAATGCAGATACCTTCAAGATCCTTCTCACGTGAAAGCTCTGACATGCTTTGGCTTAGTGTCCTGGTTTCAGCTGGGATAGAGTTAATTTTCTTCCTAGTAGCTGGCACAGTGCTGTGTTTTGGATTTAGTATGAGAATAATGTTGATAACGCACTGATGTTGTTGCTAAGTAGTGCTTACGCTACTCAAGGACTTTCCAGCTTCCCATGCTCTGCCAGGTGCACAAGAAGCTGGGAGGGGGCAGAGCCAAGACAGTTGATCCAAACAAGCCAAAGGGCTATTCCATACCATATGACATCATGCTCAGTATATAAACTGGGGGGAGTTGGCTGGGGGGCAGCGATGGCTGCTCAGGGATTGGCTGGGTGTCAGTCGGTGGGTGGTGAGTGGTTACATCACTTGTTTTTCCTGGGTTTTGTTTCTCTCTCTCTCGTTGTTTTCCTTTTCATTACAATTTATTGTCGTTGTTGTTATTATATTTTATTTCAATTATTAAACTCTTCTTATCGCAACCCATGAGTTTTCTTACTTTTGCTGTTCAGATTCTCTCTGCCGTCCTGCCGGGTGGGAGGGTGAACGAGTGGCTGTGTGGTGCTTGGTTGCTGACCAGGGCTAAACCACAACACCTAGTTGATGCTTTTGACTCTGAGTTAGGAACTCTGTTCCTTGAAAATCTTACTCATACAAGTAGCTTTTGAAAAGCTGCTGGAAACATGAGGCTTATTTCAAACCCTGGGCCATTTCTACTGTAACTTTATGAACAGCAATGTCTTGCTTATAGACAATATGGTCATCGTTTCAACTCTGCCACTCAGAAATACTCTACAGCTCCAGCTAACTAGAATTTGAGCAAGCATGTGCAGACTTGAGCAATGGACACCAGGCTGGATCTTCCTTCAGCTCTGGACATTTCCCTCACCTAGGAAACACAGTGTCCTTCCCATCATGTGTCCCACAGGTGCTTATCTCATGGCCTGGGCCTGTCCTTATGTTCTGACAGATGCCCTTGTAAGCACAAAACAAAAAATGTCAGAAAAAGCTTCACCATATATTAAGTTGATACCAGCAACAGAGTGTTTTTACCAGTGCCATTTGTTGTTTAAGTGTGATGATAGGAGTTTACTGTACCACACAGGGAGGGATTCCCTGTTTTTAGTTCTGCATATCTGGATCAAGAAGTCTATTTAAATGCAGATGAATTTAACATTTATAGAGGATTGAGTTATGGAAGCAGCTGTATCTGATGGTAGTGACAGCTGGGGCAGTTGTTCAATGTGCATCTTTTTTTTGACGTTCTGGGATTTCTTGGGACCAGATCATCGCAGGCATGTCCTCTCACAAAATCTGGCTGCTGTAGCAAATCCATGGAAGCATTTGAGACAGAAATCCTGCAGTGAAAAAGAGGAAGATCATGGAAAGGGAGATTGTGAGGATTTGCCTACTAGTTAGAAAAACCTACCAGTATTTTAAAGTTTAGTTTAGCTGTTTTTACCTCACTTTTAGGCACCCCAGTGTATTCTTGGTAAGGGCATTCGAGCTAGAACGAATGACCTCCCCAAAGCTGCAGGTTAAAAGATAGAGACGGTGTTTATGGATTACTATTACTGTGATGAATTACAGAATAGTACTAACAGTAATACACTGAAAACCAGTGAAAACCAGAACATAGCGAAAACGTGTTGATTTGTTTATACAGGTGGAAACTTCTGCATCTCTTTCACGTTGACCAGTGCTCCAAATCTGCTCATGCAACTGAGAACTCCTGGTAAAGCTTCAGTTGAGTTGTCACAAGTGTTTTGGTATATGGAAAAGTTTTACTTTGGGAGTTCTCAGTGAAGGAAAACAGCTCTTGCAATTAGATGGTAATTGGCACTTTTTAAAAATTGAAACCACTGTAATAGTAAAGAAGAGCAGATAGTTTTCAAGACAAGACCTCCATATTACACAGCTCTCATCTAATGTTTTAGAAATCCCACCATTAAGGGCTGAAGCCAAGCTTACCTTTTCATTTATTATTGAATACTATAGCTAATATTGCACCAATATATCTGAAAGATGACTAGTTTGCTGCTGGGATGACCTGAAGAAGTATTCTGAAATGTTGATATCCTTTCTTTCAGCTTTTTCTTGGCTGAACTGGAAAAATGTCTTCAAGAACCTGACCGTCTAGCACAGCTTTTTATTAAGCATGTAAGTTTTATTTTGTTACCTATCATCTCCAGTATAATTGTCATTTAGGGTGTGATGACTCCATTCCGAAAACATCTGTTTGTGTCGACTTGATACTTTTACATGTCTAAACTTCATTTAAACATAAAGTAGCCCTATAGTGATGCATCTTCAGTGAGCAGCTGGATTGAACTAAAGCATTAATCATTGCCTTCTTGCAGACTTCTTATTTTGGGGGCAAAATTGATGTGGCCAAGGACATCTGCCAAAATACAGTTGTGGCAGGTAATATAATTATTGCCAACTGCTACAATTGACATGTTCGTGCGATATTAGCCAGAGCACAACTCTATAGCAAATTTCAGACCTACCAGTGTGGGGACGACATCTCTAACTGGCTACCCCCATGGAAACCTCCCCTTGCCTAAGGTGCAGAAGTGGAGAACAGAAGCAGTTGTCAATTTACTTTTCTATTTCAGCAAACTAAATCTTTGATTAAACAAAAATTAATGAAGACCAAGCAGAACATCTTAGCAACTTTCTGCCAGCTTTTAATAGCAGAACAGAACGGCAGCCAATATCTCACCAAGCTGCTGTGCCTCTTGCTTTCACAGGAGCGGCGATTACACATGTATGTGGTATATTGCCAAAACAAGCCACGATCTGAATATATAGTAGCTGAATATGAGGCATACTTTGAGGTAAGCATTGCTTATTATATGTTACTGCTACTTACAGCTGTGAGTCCTAGTCAAGTAGATTATTCTGTGACCTGTGGGGTTTATCTAAAACAAACTCTGGAAGATTTTGATACTGGACATGCTGCTAAAGTCTCTGCTATGGGGAAAAATGTTATTATTTCATTTATTTTGAATTCTCATGTTGTTAATGTCTAATAAATATTTCATCCAGTACTAACTGTCTGTGGCCCTCAGAGTGCCACAACTGCATTGATTTCTGTCCGAAATAAAACAAGACTTTTTAATCTGTGGTCTACAAATAGGGGAGGAGGTAAAAGTCATTGGAGCTGGATGGTGCCTCTCATAAATTCCCAATAAGTTTGTCTGTTTCAAGAAATCTTTGGGACTAGCCACATTTAGATATTAATGTGAAAGAAGCTTGTTTAACAAGGGAAAGATGTTTCGTTTCACCCAAGGGCTTGAGGCATGCTCTGCAGGACTCGTTTGTGAGCTAATCCCTGCTGCAGTGGAAAGAGCGGTCTCCAGACCTTGCAGCCCTGCTTGGTCAGCTCAGAGGGGGAAGGGATCCTGTGCTTTCCAATGTCTTCCAGCTCAGTCATGACTTTTACCCAGTCCTTGCCTAAATAGGACATGCCAGATTTTTAAATCCTCTAAAATTCCCTCTTGCAAACAAAAGATTAAGAACAGACCAACTTTCTGTGGAAATAAGTCTCTGCTGAGGCATTTTATCGTGTTGTCTGTCTTACTCTGTGATTGTTTGCAATTGTTTTTAATCCTCAATTTTTAGGAGGTTCAACAGGAAATAAGCCAGCGGCTAACCATCAGTGATTTTCTGATCAAACCCATTCAAAGAATAACTAAATATCAGCTTCTTCTCAAGGTGAGTGGAAAGATACAGTTTGGACTAAACTATAGTCTGCATCTCGCATTAGATGCTGTTACTTTAAATCAGCCTTAGTTTTAACTGAGGAATAACTTCATCAAATTAAGAGGAAAGAGGAGTCTGCTTAAACGGCAGAGTCCCATGGAAAACATCCAGAGACCAGGAGGGCCACATCTGTGAGAGTAGTTTGCAATTCAGGATAATAAACGTTTTTTTTTTTTTTTTATTTTCTATTGGAATTTTTTTATAGAAGCGTAAACTTCAAATAGGAATTTTCTTCCTGTGAAGTTTCAGAGAAAACTTTCATTCAATTTTTTTAAATTGCAATAAAGATGCACGTTTCCCTGCCCATGGCAGGGGGGTTGGAACTAGATGATCTTTAAGGTCCCTTCCAACCCAAACCATTCTATGATTCTATGAAAAGTGTTAATAAAGCCTGTCTTTGGTGCTGAATGGCATGCTTCTAATAAATGCTATAGCCTCCATTTCTGAATATGTCT
>VYZW01016306.1:0-10929 GCA_013401315.1 Balaeniceps rex | reverse complement strand
AAAATTCCCTCTTGCAAACAAAAGATTAAGAACAGACCAACTTTCTGTGGAAATAAGTCTCTGCTGAGGCATTTTATCGTGTTGTCTGTCTTACTCTGTGATTGTTTGCAATTGTTTTTAATCCTCAATTTTTAGGAGGTTCAACAGGAAATAAGCCAGCGGCTAACCATCAGTGATTTTCTGATCAAACCCATTCAAAGAATAACTAAATATCAGCTTCTTCTCAAGGTGAGTGGAAAGATACAGTTTGGACTAAACTATAGTCTGCATCTCGCATTAGATGCTGTTACTTTAAATCAGCCTTAGTTTTAACTGAGGAATAACTTCATCAAATTAAGAGGAAAGAGGAGTCTGCTTAAACGGCAGAGTCCCATGGAAAACATCCAGAGACCAGGAGGGCCACATCTGTGAGAGTAGTTTGCAATTCAGGATAATAAACGTTTTTTTTTTTTTTTTATTTTCTATTGGAATTTTTTTATAGAAGCGTAAACTTCAAATAGGAATTTTCTTCCTGTGAAGTTTCAGAGAAAACTTTCATTCAATTTTTTTAAATTGCAATAAAGATGCACGTTTCCCTGCCCATGGCAGGGGGGTTGGAACTAGATGATCTTTAAGGTCCCTTCCAACCCAAACCATTCTATGATTCTATGAAAAGTGTTAATAAAGCCTGTCTTTGGTGCTGAATGGCATGCTTCTAATAAATGCTATAGCCTCCATTTCTGAATATGTCTCTTCAAATTATGATAAGAAACTTATTTCCAGAATATTCTGATGTATTAAAATTTGGGGAGCCCACTGCAATTTTTTTCCCAAGGAGTCTGACCACTCTGGCTTCTGCTGACTTTATCCATATTGCCAATTACTCAGCATTTCTGAAAATTCATCCCTAGGGGTCTCAAGCTAATCTCTAAAATTAGGTGTGTCTGAACCCCACCCTGTAATCTCCAGCAGTACCGGGGCTCTGAGCTGGTTTCTTCTCTTTTTTGAACTAGTCTCAAGCAGGCTGCCATCAGCCCGCAGTTTGGTAATTGCACACCAGCAAAGAGACAGCAGCGTATTCCCTGAAATGCCAAAAGGAAAAGAAAAATCTTCAAGTGTGTGTGGTCTTGTGGCTTAAGACAGGGAACAAGTAAGCATTCCCGAGGGCTAATCCCAGTTTTGTCTTTTTTCTGTGATGTTTTCAGCAACCATCCACACCCCTTTTCCATATCTATAAAGTGGTTATAATGTTCAGCAACCTCTGAAGATTAATTTATTAATATTAGCAAGTTCCTTCTCAGAAAATCACATGCTGAGAATGCTTTTTCTTTTTCAAACTGACATCTTTTGTTTTCTCTTTCTGAAGTGCCTTAATGCAAACCTTTCTGCTTTCTCCAGGACTTCCTGAGGTACAGTGAAAAAGCTGGTCTGGAGTGCTCCGATATAGAGGTACGTTTTCATGTCCTGGACAGTAGCTATGTTATCTAATGGCACTTTATATGGAGGAATGCAAACCTCAGTATTCCTTTGACAATAGCTGAAGATCCCACTGGTATTCTAAACATCGTATTTCTCTCTAGCTTAAGTCAGAAGTAAAAGATGAAAGCACAGTCCTGCATTGTAGGTGCACCATCCTCTTTTAGACAGTACCGCACATCTTCAGTGCATGAGGGCCTCACCATGAATAACTGCTAGCAGCGATCGTGCTGTTGAAGTTCATTATTTGACACTTTGCTTTTAGGAACCCTCTGATTCTCTTGTAACAATACGACATCCTTTTTCCTTAACAGAAAGCAGTTGAGTTAATGTGCCTTGTACCGAAACGTTGCAATGATATGATGAACCTGGGTCGCCTCCAAGGCTTTGAGGTATGCATTTGTATTCTGCTTATAACAACAACCAGGCAAGGAAAAGCATTTTATCCTTCTATGATTGTCTATACAATCTGCCCTACTCCAGGCTGTTTATCTAGTGCTTGTTCTTCTCCAGCACTGAGCTGCATGCTTTGGTGAGGTTTCAAAGGTGGGGATGATATACCTGTCAGTCTAAACTTGTGACAATCTATCTATTGTCTCTTCAAAATATGAGGTCTATAATAGCTTCTGCAAGCTTGAATTAGACTTCTCGTATCTATTGCCAGAGCAAAATAAGTGGTGAACCAGACTGCTCTGCTTATTACTAAGGTCACCTACCATTAACGTGTTAACAGCTCCCTCTGAGTTTGGCAACATCCAGGAGGGGACTTGTGAGTTATAACCCCACAGATTACAACTTGTGGTTTGTAACTAAGCCAGTGTAGACTTTGGTAGTCCTGGTGAGATGTCTTTATCTCCAAAATGAAATTAAGTTTGTCTTACCACCTTATGCATTGTAGCATTCCTGCAAACAGGTAGGTCCTGTTTTTCTGGACCGTCAGAGGTATTATGTCATTGGCTACTGGCTTAGGGGGTGATGAAGAGCTCAGGACTAGAGGGAATCCAAGGTACTACAGTAACAAACTACATTATGGGAACAGTGTTTGAAATTAAGTACACAAAACAGTCTACTTGAGACCTCTTGCTTTTGCAAGATTATATGCACAATCAGTGGCAATAAAAACAAACAAAACCTATGTTATTTTCCTTAAACTGAGCTCTTGATTTACAAGATTGCTGCTTTGATAGCTTAGAGGGGATATGTCTCACATGAATTCAGCGCTGCTTGGAAAACTTGGACTGCACAAAACATAGCAGATGTGGGATCCCACAGAGTGTCTTGTGGGATCATGGTGGATTGGGGTTTGTAATGTCGGTGCCTTGTCTGCTTCTCAGGGAAAGCTGACAGCTCAAGGCAAGCTGCTGCAGCAGGACACCTTCTACGTGACAGAGCAGGATTCTGGAGTTCAGTCTCGACCAAAGGAGCGTAGGGTGTTTCTCTTTGAGCAAATAGTTATCTTCAGCGAACTCCTTAGAAAAGGATCTTTAACGCCAGGCTACATGTTCAAGAAAAGCATAAAGGTAAGAAATAGAGAGGGAGAGGCATATTCAAGTTTGATGGTCATGTAAGGAAATCTTACCAATTTTCTGTACTGTGAGACTGGTCCGTCCTATCACAGGTGGCCAACAATTTGCAGAAAACATTTGCATTTACCTTTCAGTGGATCAGAAGCCATTTAAGACCGTCTTGAAATAAACCATTGGGTGTCCAAATGTACTGGGTTACTTTTACAAGGAACACAGTCAGGGCAGGTCCTCTGTCATTCATAGCTCTGAGTTAGCAAATATTGCTACAAAGCCTGCAGCAGTCAAAGGAAGTATACAATAGTTGCTTTTAAGCATGATCATAAAAGTTAGGGGAAGGTGTTAGGCCAACCTGTAAGTCAATATTAAGCCTCTATGTGGCATTACTGGAAATACTCTTCCTAATGGCGGGAGGGCTCTTAGTACAAATATGAATGTTGCAAGAAGACAGAACTATTTCAAAAACAAACAAAACCACACACAGTTCTAAAAATGCAGCTATGAGGAATTACAAGCCAGCTAAACTGTAAAGAAAGTTTTAAGAAATTAATTTTGGTTTTAAATAATCTTTCCAGGTTATGGGGCTGGGACTAAAATTAAAAACTGAAAGTAACCAGGGAAAATACTTATTTGTTTATTTGTTTGTTCAAGGCGTTTTATGCTTGTTTAACAAATGCAAAGTTAACCACTGAAATGGTAAGTGAAGATGAATGAATGCTACACCTCTCCTGGCAGAACAGTCTTTGCTGTGCCTGCAGAAAGAGCAAAGTCGCTGGTTCATTTGAATGTCTTGATCGTTCAAAGCTGAGAAACCAGTCTGGAATTGATTTCCTTTTCAAAGATACAAGTTAAAAAGAGACGTGGGAGAATGCATTGTGTTTGCCGTAAATTTTAAATGGTATATTAATATGAAACAGAAGAGAACAATATCAGGTGAAATAATGCATATTAACCATACATAACTAAACAAATCTATGATAAACAGCATATTTACTGAAATGAAGGCATCTTCTTGGCTGACAGAAACTGCAGCATTTACTGAAAAGCCTACCTCCATTTGCAAGTCAGTGTATTTCAGTTTCCAACCAAATAATAAGCTATAAAGGAAAAATCTAAAGTGTACAAATAAACAATCATCTTGATTTAGATGATCAGCTTTGATTTTATCTTATTGCTAATTTAAATCATTATTGAAGTTGGAGATGGAAATAACATGAATCATTTTTACTTCAGTTTATTTTATGTATAACAATGAGGCTTTTGTCTGCAGGAAACAATTCCTGAATTGTATATTGTAGATAAAGAGAGAAAAATAAATCTCTCCTAATGTCAATAAAATTAGCTTGCCTCAAGGGTATGAGTTGCTTTTCTAGTTAAACAGGCTATGAAAGTAATGATGTTCTCACTGTCTGAGTTTAAAATTTTTGTGCGATAATTTTCCAGTCCCTCTTTTCTTCCATTTGGCAAACAGCTCATTCTCCTGTTGAGTGCCTACAGCAAGTGTGGGATCCCCTGTGGCTCCATGCACATCTCCCCCACCGCAGCGTGGAGTCTGTGTACCAGCAGCTCTCACACCCTGCCTCCCAGCCCCTACTTCAGCTTCTGGCTGCTTTTGCATTTCTCTCATGCTTTCCCACAGAGATGAGCTGTGGCCCACAGTAGAGCAGGACCATTCCCTATAGCAGGACTATTCCCTGCCTCTCTGTGCCATGAGTGTCCTCACCTTGCAGTGGAACCTCAACCTGAGCTGGGTGATTCCCTGGAGAGAGGCACTTTGTCCAAAGGTGTCACATAAACAGGCTGCCTCATCACCTGTCTTTCATAACCCTGCCCTAAAAGTGGGCATCCAGAAATTGCATCTGGTCTGAGTTCATGAACCAGAGTTTGAGGCTTTACACTGTCAGCTAGGACCAAGTTTCTTGACCTTGGTTCGAGTTCTGACACGATCCTGCTGGGCATGTTGAACCCATCTTTGCAGCAGTTATCGGGACTGACTAGCCATCTTTGGCTAGCTTTGATGCCATCTGCAGTCATGGTTGTCCAGTTCTCTGGGAGACACTCCCTGAGAGGTGTAGGCCGTTTTCCTGCTGGTCACATCCTCCCACACAGCAGAAGGACCTGGCCAGCACCAGAGAACCTATTTCTTTCCTCTGTGTCACAGCCACTGTTGAGCACTTGAGTCTCTCTGTTAGAGTAAGAAGGGCATATGACTTCAAGTGCAGCCATTCTGGTCTGTCAGTGAGATGAGGCTCCCAAATATTGTTCTCCAAGGTCTGTCACACTCAAACTGTGTTAGAAGCTTCATCATGATGTCCTACATTAGTGAAGAACCCTTCTTTATGCGGTGAGGTAGTTAGCATTCAGAAATTGCACATCCCTTCTGGGATACCTCTCAGCTGGATACCTTTCAGACTCTCAAAATACCTAAGTGGCTAGCCTTGGTAAATGCATCTCCCTGAGACACAAATAAGAGGTTAGGGACTCTGACCTACAAGTGTTTTTTCTGGAGTCATACCAGGATTTACTTGCTTGCTTGGGCTATCAGCCAGAGGAGCAAGAGCTCAGAACAAGAGGAGCACTCCAGGCTCACTGTCTGTCCCTTTCCTTGTCCCCATGTCCAAGGAGCTCCTGCCTGTCCCTCTAATTTCACAGGGACTCCCAGAAGAGAAGGAAGAGGTTCCTTCCATCTTGCAGTTTGAATGCTGGACAGTATTCAGATGTGGAGTGGATCTCTCCATACCTTGACAGATATTCAGGGCAATTGGGGATAGACTTCTTCTACAGGGACGCTATTGTGTTAGTCTTCAGAGCTGTCTACTTTTGACATGAAGACTCTCTCTCTTTCTTTGAAAGGCTATGCCAACTTATTCTTGTTTACTATCATATATATAAGTAGCTCAGGAAAAGTTGAAGTTATGGGTACACTTAAAGAGAAGCCTCACAAGGGCAGGACAGCAGCCGAAATTGCCATCCATGAGATTTCCAGAAAGATTATCTGTGACTACAGTCAAGTGAAGTGATTGTGCACAGATGACAGTGTAATCTGCTAGAAATAAGAAGATCTGTTGGATCATCAGAGGAGAGTTGCTCTTTTTCTTGGGTGTATCCCTGTGCAGGGTCCATTCCATTTTTAAAATACTCTAATGACTGAGACTTTCTTTCCCGTGGAGGATAAGTAATGTAAGCACTTATTTGAACTGCAGGAATGATAGACTTTATTAACATCTTAATAGGAATATTTTAACTCTATTTATGGGTTACAGTAAATTTTTAGCACATCAGTCAGGTCTATGTTACCTTAAAATAGAAGTTGTAATTCAAGACAAGGCAGGCGGATGTCTGGCACATCTGTCAGAGCTTTATTAAGCATCATATTTAAGCTTAAGATTTATCTGCCTAAATCTAGATGAGGCAAATTCTTCTGATTATTATCTGACAGTCTGTTATTGGACTCAGTTATTTTCAGGAGCTTTTCACAACAGTTCCATTCTGATTCTTGAGTAATGTTAATTCATGCTCCATGTAACACATGCTTACCTTGGCTTGTTTCAGATGAACTACCTTATCATTGAAGAAAATGTGGACAATGATCCCTGCAAGTTTGCTCTAATGAGCCGGGAAACGTCAGAGAGAGTCATTTTACAGGCAGCTAATCCAGAAATTCAGCAAGCTTGGGTACAGGACATCAACCAGGTCCTGGACACACAAAGAGATTTCCTGAATGGTATGTACATGGTCTTTGCTCTGTTTCCCAAACTGTGACACTAAATGGGATTTAGAATCTTTGTGTCTTTGTTCCCTCTATGAGAAAATAAATTCAGCAACTTCTTTTCATAAGGAAAATCCCAAGGAGAAAACTAGAGCCCAGTCTGCCTGTCATCAAGCACTGGGTCAAGTGGTATCCACAGAGTACATGGGAAAGAGTCCTCGTAATTTACAGCTGGTCTTTGAAAAGAGATCACCTCAGTGCCACTGTACAGAGGTCTCTGTCCTGCATGCCAGGTCTGCCTGGTGGGAAGGTGAAGGATGGGAGAAGGGCCGGGCAAGCCTGATCTGAACTGCTCTGTAGCCCTGGAGCCCACCCTGACAAGCTGCTGGAGCCCTATCTTGCATTAAAGACCACAGGTCATTCTGGCCTGGCTCCATTAGCAGCATCTCATAGACTGTTTCTGGCAGCCTACCGGCTCTTTGTTTAAATAGGTGGTGGGTCCCTGAGCAGTTGCCCTGCATATATTAGTCAGGTTCATGTTCAGCTGACAAGTCCCTCTTGTCAATGACATGCCTCCGGTGGTACGTTTGTGCAAGATCCTTTAAAAATGCTGGGGTTTGCAGGGCTGTATCACCTGGTGCTTTCCATTCTACCAGGAGATTTTAAATCTAAGCCCTTCCCAAAACCATGTTGAAGCCAGGTTGCCATTGCATCTGTGCAGTATCTACCACTTAGTCAGAGCAAGGCATATCCCCAGGAACCTCCTATTCAATGTCACCATGTGCTACAAGCTAAGGACAGGAGGTGGGACGAAGGCTGCCTCACCGTCCACCCCCTTACAGGTCCAAACTCTGTGGGGCAGCAGCTGCTTTCAACAAAAAATGAAAGAGAGGGCAAGGAGACATCTGGGCTTGTTTCGCCTAGCAACTGTGGGAGCTGTGCATGAACAGGGGCCTTTCCAAAATGTCAGCTTTGCTTTAGGAATAGATTTGGGGTGGTTTAAAATAATATTTCAAATTAAAGTTGTGTTTCTAAGAAAAACCCCAAAAACCACACATGATCAACAAAAGTGTGGATTTTGAAAATAGAGAGGAATCAAATTCAGTTAACAATTTTGGCTTGTTCTTGCTCATGATTGGGTGAGGGAAAGAGGGGGAACTAGGACTGGAGGAAAAATTTTAAAACAGTATCTCTTTCTTTGTTTGTAAGCAACAAAGTGGGAATCATTACTTTGGAAGCTTCCCAAATTGTTTTGTACTACTCATTTCAAAACAGATTTTTTTTTAAATTGAGCATATATTAGAAAAGAGTTCTATATTTACAAACTTAATACATGTTCAATAAGGAATCTTATTTGCTTGAATCAAAATGTTCTGGCTTGGCACAATCTGTTAGCTTTTTTGGTTTTGGGTTTTGGTGTTCTGTTTTGTGGATTTTTTTGTTGCAAAATCTGAAGAGGTTCTTTCAGTTCACATCAAAACAAAGGTTCCCTTTTCTTCAACGTCGAGGTTTTGTAGTCCTTTTAAAATTTTAATTTAGCTTAGTTTCACTTTTCACAAGTTAACCTGGAAAGGGTTACAGGCAAAAGCTCTTTGTGACAGTTCAAAAACTATGGCTGAGCTGAGAAGGGAAATTGTGTTTCACCCATGATCTCAAAACTTGATACTGGATTTTCGTGACTTGGAATTGAAAGGGCCTCATACAACCACTGTAAAATGATTTCTTAAAGAGATTGGTGAGATGAGCAGTCTGAGTTCTCCGGTTTGACCAGTTGGTACCAAAACTTGCCGGTTTTGTGTTGGTGCAGTTGGCTTTGAATGAGGGCTTATTGGAATAAAAATAAGTTCCAGTAATGGTTAGCTACAGAAATTTTTTTAAACCTTGTGAGAACTCCACAGACACTACTGCAGGGGTCTTCTGTCCCTTCCACATCTTTCTTTCTTATTGTTTTATTTTTTATATATTCCTCCCTATCCTCCGAGGACCTCCCTGTGAGCCCCTTTTTCTGCTGAAGCATCTTCATAGCCCCTATTTAGCCTGTCTTCTGTGAGGCCAGCAAGAAATTTGGTGGGTTAGGAACATAATCGTCTGTATCTCTAAAGCTAGAAGTAAAAATAGATTTATATTAAAACACAGGCTTAAGGATTTACTTTAAACCTATAAATAAGATCCAAGAAAATGATATTGTATCCGGTAGAGCCTGTCCAGTCCAGAACAATTTAAGTGGCTTTTAGGATGTAATCTTATTGAGGCTGACTAATCTTTAAATACGTTCTTTAGCTTTGCATTTCATTAAAGCGGATGTTTTCTGTCTTTAAAATTATATTAAATCCACACTGAGCCAATGCTGCGTAAACTTAATAACAAAATATTCCCTGTGAGTTCTTGTCCAAGCTGTCTCTGATTTTCTCTCTTCAACAAGGAAGCCCTAAAGAGTACGGGGCTACGTACAAAGCATAGTATTTGCATCCACAGTTCATAAATGTGAAACTTGGTGCAATGACACTGTAATATTCAAGGTTTTCATATTTTTCCTCAGAAAAGCAAAAGCTGCTAAGCTTGAGAAACAGACTGTGCACCGAATGATTGGCTATAGTGACTGTTCTTTCATTTTGCTTTAAGAAGCAAGCTGTAAAGAAAATATGACACTGATGGATATATTTCATGAGGAAAATGCCATTGATCTGTACCTTTTTTTAAATCATGTTTTGTGCATTTTTTTGAGAGAGAAAAAGAGAGCGCACAAGTACGTGGACACTGATTTTTGCCAGAAGCCTATAAGAATACTAACAGATGTTGAACAGCATGTTGGAAGCCAGGCATCGCTGTGATAGTTAACGGTGGAATTAGTCACAAGTGGACACTCAACTAAATACCCTTTAAAACCACTGAGTAGGATAGATTGTTTCGAGATAGATTGATAAGTATTCATTCGGGTCTTACTGCTAAAGACCTTGCAGCCTAATCTACTGTATATACTAGAAAAATGTCACCATCACTGTCAAAGTTCTCCCCAACCTTCCTTCTCCTCAATGTCTGATCTGCAGAAGGACTAAACCATTTTCAGCTGCAGCTGAGGTAAGCGAGTGAAACTGGTAGTCCCTGCGGCATAAATACGAATCACTCTGTGACAAGGGTCACTGCGTAGGTTTTGGAGCCAAGTAATCTTTCATATTGCTACAGGTCTATGTTTGCGTCCTCGTGAAGAAAATGGTGATCTGGCACCCTCCTTGATTTTTTTTTAGTGTCTTGTTCTTCAGTCTTAAGTGATTTCTTGTCGGAGTAGTCCTGCCTTTCTCAGGAAGGAGAATGCTAGAGAGTATGCTGTGTGGTGATGAGCCTTTCTGGTTTTCTTTTCTTTTCCTCTTGTTGGGAAAGACATTCCTTCTGTTGTGGTTCCCTGGTTGGGCTGATGCTGTGACATTATGTCCTCCATTTGCCTATTGCTCGACTAGTCTCTCTGCATTCCAGTAGGTCTAGTCTGGTGCATGTACACAGTATTAACTGACTATAAATCATCCATTAAAGCCACATGACATGCAAAAACCAAACCCATAGGTCTGGGGATAGTAGTCTGAGCCTAGCAAATCTGTTCCTTTCCCATTCACTGTGAGACCCAGCCCTGATCCCTTCTCCTCCAAACATAACAAATTCTTTATTTCTTTACCATCTGGCATTTTTATCCTTCCTTTTCCCAGTGTAAGCTCTCTCCATGACTATGAAATGTTCACTCTCACAAGCAGACTTTTTTTAAGGCTTATGAAGCTGTTTAATGTTGCTTGTGGGTAGTTTCTGGAGAGGTCTGGACTGCTGGGATTAATGTCTTCGTGCTGTCTATACTTTCTCACTTGCTGGTCATTTCCAGCGGTTTCCTTGAATCAAAGTAGTTAATATAGAAAGCACACAGAGAGCCAAGTTGCAGTGCATCATGTCTGAAGAGTATTTAGGAGTCACACTCTTGGGAATACTCAAATGAGGCTTACCGGTCTTGACCTGTGTTTTCTGATGATAGCAAAACTCACTGTAAATGAGCCGTGCATCTCTTATTCACACTTTCATTTATTTTGACTACAGGAGGCGATTAATTTGCGCAATTTCAAAGAAAACAAATGCAATTATGTATGCTATGAATGGCAAATATTTTAGCCCTCTGTGTTGGTTAGAGAAGCTGTTCTTCACAGTAGCATGGAGTGCTGTGTTCGATTTACGCGCAGTACAGTGTAAAATGCTTGTGTCCTGTCT
>VYZW01016305.1:6557-20397 GCA_013401315.1 Balaeniceps rex | reverse complement strand
GCACCAAACTCCATGCCTTTTACAATATTAATTTTCCTAAGAGTCTCCTTCAAAACAAACTCAAATCTGGAAAATCCTTGATTTCAGTTCCATCCAGATGAACAACGAACAGCTGAAATATTATGTTACTTGTGATGTTTTGTGTGTTCACTGCATGGATCCCACTATTTGAGAATGCCAAATTCATAAATTTCATCCATCCTTCCTAAACTGCACTTATGGTATTTGCAATTAAAAATAAAAAGGGGAACTAGTTTAAAAAATTCTGTGTATCTGACATCTGGAAATCAGATCCCCTATAAAAAATTCTAATTTCAAAATAAAATCCACATAAGTAAACTAAATTTTCCATTTAATTTTGTCATACTTATTTGAAGATTATATCCGTTCAAGTATCTGTAATTTAGGTAATGAGTTCTAATCCTGCTGCTGGTGGTGGTATCCATTGCATCCTTTGGAATTTTATTCTTTGACGTGCCATATCGTGAGGATAAACTCTTGCACAAATTCATATATTTGCATCTAGTCTAGGTAGAGAACAAGAAATACAGAGAAAACAAGAGGAAAAGAGAAAAACAGAGAAAAAAAAGGAAACAAGGAAAAATGTAACTCACTGCTTGACCTTCTTTGTGTTTTCAGTTTGGAAACTGTAGCATCATGTGGTTCAAAACATTTCTTTCTCTCTGTGAACCCCACAAAGCATAACAACATAGATACACGCTATGACAGGGGGAGGTATTACTTTTCTCCAACAGTATAGTAAGCTTTCTAGCCAGAAAAGGATAAAAATGAACTTTAAGTGGTCTCCCTTGGAAAAAAGTCAGGACATTAACAACTAGAAAAACCTTCCAACAAAGTGTTGTTTGTCAAATCCACCAATGTCATGAACTCTGTGTACCTGCATAATGAAATGATGTCAGATAAAATTCAAGTTTACTCTGTTGATAGCAAAGTTGCGTGTAAGAATTATGATTTCTTGTTTGTATCTGGGGAAACGAAAAACGTGCAGATTCACAACACAACAAATTGAGAATAGCTACAACGTCCCTCAGATATGGACACATTGTTTTCTTCCTTGTTTGTTTTTTGGGTTTTTTGTCAATGTCATTATCAGTCCTTGAAGATTTAACTTATTTGTTCCACAGCAAATTTTCTTAGAAAATAATAGAACTAGAAGGAGGAAGGGAACAATATTAATCAAATACGCTAAGCACTGGAGTCTGCTTCAGTGTATTCCTTTTGTTTGGTATTTAGAGAAGAGTTTCATGAAAGAATTTAACCAGATTTTGATAAAAAAATGGATTTCTATCCTCTGTACCATGCAATGGAACATGCAGTACAACATACTGAGTTTAGAGTTGAAATTTTGGGTTCTGTCTCCCAATTTTGGGTTATTGATCCCTCCTACATTTCTTCCTTATTTGCTCTTGTCTCACATAATTCTGTGAATATTTCTGTTTATCTTCAAACTGAGAGCAGGCACCGTATGGCCTGCTCAGCTGACACTTCTATCTAAATAATTAAAGTGATTTTCCATTAAAGATTTGCAGCCTCATGACACATTTCCCAGTCATGACAGTCAATCTTTTAGGAGGTCAGCTCAACCTTTCCTGCATTTACCTTTCTGTAAATTAACATCTGGCCATAAAAAAGGTATTGTTGTCAGAACTAAGCTGAGATACTTTAATATGCCAGTAATGATTGAAAGTACTGCAAGCCAATATAAAAAGAAGTTTCCAGGAAAATAGATTTTCACATCTCTTTATTCCAAATCAGGATCTTTTTAAATTCATTGGCACTGATTTAGCAATGATGAAAAGATAGGGCAGTGGTCATGAAGTGACTTTGAAGTGGTCATGAACTTTCTTCCAATTGCAACAAAACAAATATTTTGAGACTTGAAAAATTGAATCTATTTTTACTATTTCAAAATTAAGTTTAATTTAGTTTGAGGAAGTTCTTAACTCAGAGCATTTTATATGAAGTTGTTTTGGGGCATGTAGTAAAAAACCTAATTATGAACACTCTTTTCAATGTCATCTTCCTTTTCACTCTCTGAGATTTTGGTCAAAATGGAAATTAGAAATACTCCCTCTCTCAGGGGAGACAATGTAGAGAAAACACTCTACTTTTTTTGTAATCTCTGCAATGGGATTCTTCAACTTTTTAAAACTCTGTCACTGTTGCTGTAATTTTGTGGTTTAGCACTGATATGCATTGAAATGGCCTAATTAGTCCCTGTTCTTTCCCTCTCTTTGCCTCACACTCATCTGGCTTCCTGAGTCCATACATATTTCTCTGTGAAAAGGGACACCACCATACTCTTTTTAATAGTTGCAATCGCTTAATGGCCAGAACCAGGCTATGGATAACCCTCCAAGGCTGGCCCCCCTTCATTGGGCAGGTTCCTCTTCCTAATGACATCTCTGCTGAATGTAAAATAGTAGCAATCTCCAACAGATGTTGCACTAGTAGATATTTAAAGAAGTACGAAGAAAGCAAATTAACCTTGTATAGAGATTAACATCCCTTCTGCAGTATGCCACTTGATGCCCCTCCATTTGTAGTGTTTTCACCCAATTGTTCTTAAAAGACAAGTGAAATGAGGTGTCAGGATAGTTCCTGCTGAGGTGTTCTAGCTGTGTTACTGAAAAGGTGAATGAGTGTGAAAATGGATTTGAGACACTGTTGCAAGCAAAATGACACCTAAACCACCAAAGAACATTTTGTGTGCGTGTGTGTTGCACGGCATCATCTTGTAACCCCCAAATCTTTAAAGTGCTCATTAAAGGTGTCTTTCTGAAATACTTTCAGCCTCATATATTAATAAAGACAATTCCTTTGTAGTTCGTTCTTTCTTCAAGCTTTCCCAGTGAACCAGCCCCTTTCAAATCAACAGGCATTCAGAGTGCTGTTAACTGCTTAGATAAAAACCCTTTGCATAACCTATCTGCCTACTTCTGAATTGCTTCAGACTACAGCCTTCAAATTCCTTCTTACAGCCTAACTTATTTTTGTCAATGTTTTTACTAAAGATTGCCTTCCAGAAGGTCAGGCGTTACATTATGAATCAATCATTCCTGCCCTTTCAACTAATTAACCTCAATTTCTTTCATTACAACTAAAAAGCTTGTAGGAGTTGATCAAAAAGCAACACAGCAAGGTGCTAATGGAGGAAGAAGAACATTCTGTGTGGGTAAGTATTAGTTGTAACTGAACTATTTTTGAGAATTTGTTCAACACCACAACAAATACTCTCATTAGACACATCAGTTTCATTATTTGTCTTTTTCCAGAGGTGTCTTAGACATGCCAGAGGGAAATTAAGAGTGAAAATGAGCAAAAAATGTCAAATATGTAAGTGTGCCTAGACAATGCCATGGTCAGGACAGAAAAGGATTCAGCGAGAAGGCTTGGCAGGAGAAAACCAGTTTGATTTTAAATGCATTTTCTCCTGTTTCCATGTATTTCCTTCTGCTTCTAAACTAGAATATAATTAATGTGGTATGAATAAGGCTGTTACATAATTTGCCTTATGTTTCTGTTTCTGTATTGATAAAATAGAGATACTGATCATTATGCTTTGCAAAATCTTTTGCAATCTACTACTAATATATATACACACATATATGTATGGTGATATGCACATGTATTATAATTATAAATGAGCATGTCTGTAGATTGAAGTTTTACACATATTACATTTTCAATTTACTTTCTTAAATTATTTAACTATGATAATGATGTGATGTGAAAGATTCTAATGAATAGATGAGGTCCAGTGTGAGCCCAAACTTATAAAAAATAATTACTGAACACTTCTGTGAATACATTGGTTGAGTAACTCCAAAATAATGTGACATTTTAGTAACACTGCCATTTCCATTCAGGAATTTCCACTACAGAAATTTATTTCAAATCGGACAATGTATACATTGCAGTTTTTAATTTCTTCCATGATGAAATGAACCCTCCCACTTTTTTTTAATAACGCTATCCCTGTACATTGAGTTGCTGGTTGCAATCCAGGATATTAATTTAAAAGATGTAAAATAAGGTTTTTTCCTCAGCATTTTTTTTAAATTCTGCTTTGAATTGGGGCATGGAGTGTTCTTATTCCATCCCGTGAAAAACCTATTTAAGCAGGTACAAACTTTATGCTTTATTCTGGTATTGTTCACATCATTTTGAACAGATGTCAATGCTTTCCCAGTATGCAAGACACTAGAGACTCACATATGTTATGCATCAGTAGTTACAGTGCAAGCCTCTGATAAGAGTGTTTCTACTGTATTCTGGTATCACCGGATGGTATTTCAAATGCATCTGTAATGTAAATCCTGACATGCTAAATAAGAACTGTAGCATACTAATTCTGTTCTAATTTTCCAGTCTAGAAGAAAAAAAAAACAATCTTCTTAACTTCCTATATTGTTTATCTAGAGCTTTGATCCCCACTAAACGACTTTTCATAATACTGAATACACTTTTGATCTCATATTGATTTATTCTTACTACCCTTTACTTGCCTTCAAGGCTACCTGAAGAATTCAACTTAAATTTGATCTAAAATTCATATACATTATGGTTCACTATCCAAAATTCCTCTCGCATTTTGTTGTGCTCTCTGCTATTGAACTGTAATGGGGACAGTTCTGCTTCCTTGTAAGCCAATTTTGCTTTGTCTGTTCTAGACAAGATGAGTTTCTTATAAACCCTTAGAACAGCAAAGTCTGAGCACCTTCTGGTTCTACATTAAATGGTGTGACTAGCATCTGTCACATGTTACTCATATCCTCTTCAGTATCCATGTTAGTAGTATATTTTGGTAGAGTTTGAAGACTTACTGCTTGAATTTTTGGGGTAGGAACACACAGAAATCTCTGTGTTTTCCAATGCTGGCTGATATAGTCAGCCTATCCTGGACAGGCAACATAGGGCTGTTGTCTTCTTCATTCATGGCAATGGGACAGCTGAGGAGAAACTCACCTTCTAATCTACAGCTATCTGTGTATATCCATCAGTGATTTAGGAATCACATTATCACAGACTCATAGAATGGTTTGGGTTGGAAGGGACCTTTAAAGATCATCCAGCCCAGGATATGATTTGCTTTCTGGGCTCCAAGCACACGTTGCCAGCTCATGTCCCATTTGCCACCGACCAATAGCACCAGATCCTTCTCCACAGGGCTGCTCTCAATCCCTTCATCCCCCAGTCTGTATTGACATTAGGGATTGCCCCTGCCCGGGTACTTGGCCTGTTGAACTTCATGAGGTTTGCATGGGCCCACTCCTCAAGCCTGTCAAGGTCCCTCTGGGTGGCATTCTTTCCCTCTGGAGAATCAGCTGCACCAGTCAGCTTGGTGTCATCCACAAACTTGCTGAGGGTGCACTTAATCCCACTGTCTGTGTCGCTGGTGAAGATATTAAGTGGTACTGGTGCCAGTGTGGACCCTTGAGAGACACAACTTGTTACCGGTTTCCATTTGGACATTGAGCCATTGACTGCAACTCTTTGGATGCAGCCATCCAGCAAGTTCCTTATCCATCGAATAGTCCGGCCATAAGACCCATATCCCTCTAATTTAGCAACAAGGGTCTTATGCAGGACCGTGTCAAAGGCCTTGCCGAAGTCAAGATAGATCACATCAGTTGCTGTTCCCTTACCCACTGATACAGTCAATCTATTGTAGAAGGCCACCAGATTAGTCAGGCACAATTTGCCCTTTGTGAAGGCATGTTGGCTGTCTTTAATCACCTCCCTGCCTTCCATATGCTTTGACATAGCTTCCAGGAAGATCTGTTCCATGATCTTACTTGGCACAGAGGTGAGGCTGACTGGTTGGTAGTTCCAGAGTCCTCCTTTTTACCCTTTTTAAAAATGGGTATGATGTTTCTCTTTTTCCAGTCACTAGGGACTTCGCGTGACTGCCATTACTTTTCAAATATGATGGAGAGTGGCTTAGCAACTACACCTGCCGGTTCCTCGGGACCCTGGGATGCATCTCATCGGGTCCTATGGACTTGTGTATATTCATGTTCCTCAGATGGTCTGTGAGAGACTGAAAGAGTTAATGTTTCAAACATTGTGATGGGACAGGTTGGGGTCTGCATAGAGGCAAGTTAAGGTCCCCATAGCAAAAAATTTGGGTCTGCATAGCAGCACAGGTGAGAAGCCTGGAGCCCGAAGGTGGGTCAGAGGATGCGTGATGCGCAGTTCTGCCTTCTGATGTGCCTAGCAACTCGCCCTGTATGACCGGAGGTCATGTGGAGTTCATTTGGGGAAGGGACTCACAACGGCCCAAAAGACCCCTCGCAACTACCCTCACATACATTGACACCTGTGCAGAAGATGAAGAACATTCTGGAACAAGTCTTTGAGGGGGCGAGACTAGAGGCAGGGACTAGCCTATGAAAGACACAACTCTGAGGAGCCATGTGCGCGCCCCCCACCATCAGAGGACTCCACGCTGCTACCGCTCCAGACCTGCCGCTCCCACCTGAGGCCGGCACTGCTGGCACAGCCGGAGGTCCTGCGCTCTGAGAGCAGCATGCCCACCGCCGGAGGATTGCCACATTTACCATTGACATAGTGGGATCCAAGGGTGGTGATCTCTCTCTCTCCCCCCTTTTCTTCCTTTTCCTTTCCTCTTATAAGTATTTGCAGTTAGAACCCATGTTGCCTATTGTTGCACTTTCCTGGTTCAGGTTGCCTATTAGTTACACTTTCCAAGTTCAGGTTGTTTCTTTGCCATCAATAAAGTGTTTAATCGATTGTCTGGTGTCATTTCACCTTAATTTAGCCCAAGGGAATCACAGAACAGCCATAATCCTCCCTGGACAGTCCAGTTTGGATTGTGACATGGTCTCAAACCTGATCTTCTCCTATGAAGGGTGGGACTTCATTCTCCCAGTCCCTGCTGTGAGATTCAGGGACTCAAGAGATGTGGGAAGAGCAATTGCCGGTGAAAACTGAGGCAAAAATGTTGTTGTGTACCTCAGCCTTCTCCACGTCAGTTGTCACCAGATCCTGTCTCATTTATCAGGAAGAGGAGTACAATTTCTTTTGTCTTCCTTTACTGACTAACATACCTGTCAAAGGCCTTCTTATTATTCTTCACATCCATTGCCAAATTTAGCTCCAGCTGTGCCTCACCTTTCCTGATCCCACTACTACACTCCCAGGCAGTATCCCTATAGTCTTCCCAAGATGTGTGTCCCTGCTTCCACTGCCTATGTTTTTCTCTCTTGTGTTTCAGTTTTACCAGGAGGTTCTTACTCAGCCATGCTGATCTCCTGCCTTCCTTGCCTGATTTCTTGCACATGGGAATTGAGAGCTCTTGTCCTTTAAGAAAAATGTCTTTAAGTAGCTGCCAGCTATGTTCTGCTCCTTTATCCCTGAGGACAGCTTCCCAGGGGGTCCCATCCACTAGTTCTTTAAACAAATGAGGGTTCATTTTCCTAAATTTTAGGGTCTTTACTATACATTTCTCCTGGCCTATATCCCTTGAGATCATGAATTCCACCAGGTCATGATCACTGCAGCCCAAGCTATTACCAATCCTGACCTCTTCAGTAAGTTCCTCTGTGTTAGTGAGAAATAGGTCCAGTAACACATCTCCTCTGGTTGGGGTTTCTGTCACCTGGATTAGGATGATATCCCAATGCACTCCAAGAATCTCCTAGACTGCTTGCAGCTTGTGGCACTTTTCCCGCAGATGTCAGGGCGGTTGAAGTCCCCTAGCAGGATCAAGGCCTGCCAACATGATGCTTCCTGTAGTTAAAATAAGAACGCTTCATTGACATCCTCCCCTTTACCTGTTGGCCTATAGTAAACACCTTTCCTGTGTTGGCTTGGTCTCTAATTTTCACCCATAAGCTCTCGACCTCTGCATTGCTGTTTTTCAAAGACAGCTCTGTGCAATCAATCAATTTTTTTACGTAGAGAGCAACTCCCCCATCTTTCCTTCCTTGCCTGTCCCTTCTGAAGAGTTTATAGACATCAATTGCAGTACTCCAGTCATGTGATTCATCCCACCAAGTTTCAGTTGCCATCTGATAGCCATCAGTTCACAGCTTTCCAACTGCACAGTGGCTTCCAGCTCCTCTCATTTGTTACCCATGCTGCATGCATTGGTATAGGGACGCTTCAGCTGGACTATCAACTGTCTCACCTTTTTGGCAGAACCTTTTTGGAGATTTGGTGGGCCTTTCTTACTACTCTGGTAGATGCACTGATCCACCCTGTTGCTTGTGAGTACACAAGTGTCGTGGCTTTGGACCCCACCCCCAAGTTCATTAGCTTAAAGGGTTATTTACTAAGTCAACCAATCTGCTAGAAGTATTTCAGGATCTTCTAGAATCTCTAGACATTTCCTCTAGATGGAGGAAGATCTCCCAGGCTGCATTGAAGGAGCTGTGGAAGCAAGTTGTTTATCATCAATAATTGTATTGAATGCACTGCGCCATTAATATTTCTTTCAGACTGGTGTTGCAAGATCTTTCAAATCAACGGTGTTTGATATCTTATAAGCAGCCTCAGGTTGAAAGAACCTTCACTTCAGACTGAATTTGAGGGTAGAAACAATAAAGCAAAATACATTACAATAATAGTAATAACCACAAAAATAGCCATCTGTTTAATCTTTCTTTGTTTAGCCCAGATATGAACACAGATCTGTGGCCACTCTATTGCCTTAAAAAGTTGATTTATACCTTGGAACACAGCTAAAATCATTGCTTTGGCACTGGCTCTTAAAGCTGCGTGGTAATTTCCACCACAGAGGGAACCAGCATATTTGTGTTATAACGCTGGTTATGATGATACCCAGCTCCTTTCTAGGCACTATCCATTGAAGATCCTCAGCTGCCAGATAACACCAGAGCTCCTGGAAACATAAAATGGACATCAGTAGCTAATTAGTAAGTGAGGGAATAAAGAAATAAATAATCCAATAATAATTATGTGAGCAACTTCTTGCAGCAGACTTCCTTAAAGCAGAGGTTTTAGTTAGTTAATTGCTTTTTCTGCTGTCTTTATTTCTTTGACTATTATAAGGATACATATGGTAAGTAGCTCGTGGCCATGCTGCTTATATCCACATCTATTGATATGAACTCAGAATAAATTATTTCATTTGGGAAAATGAATGAAAATATGGAGGGTAGTGGTCCAGGGGTCCTGGCCATGGTGTTGTTGCAGAAGAGGAAGCTGTAATGGGTTCCTGTGGTTGTGTATAATTTCTTTATTCTCTATGGTATTAGTTTTCCATTCATCTTTAGAAATACTCATGTATTCACTCCACTTTCAAATTTGAGTTTAACTTAGTTATTTGCTTTTGTAGATCTCTTATTTCTTCTATGACCTGTGGCTAAAGGTTTCACTGATATCCAGTAAATGAGATTTTTGCAATTGTCTGTCTTGCACATTTTTTTTCTTCAAAGGCATTTTTTCCATTCATTCTCATATCTCAGTCATGTTCTACATATATATTTATGTATGCATTCAGGTGCAAATTTACCTTTTGCTTTGCATAACTCTATTTCTTTATAATGTATGTTCTTAGCCAACCATTCTCTCATATTTCTGTTGTACCAACCAAGCTTTTTCAGAGCACAGTGTTATTTCCACCACCCCTTTGTATCTCAATTAATTGCTACATCTATCAGACTGTTTCCTACCTTAAGATTTGTTTCTCTGAATATTGCTTGATGGAAGGGAAGCTTTCTTTTGCATGGGACTTTTGCCCTAGACTGGGTTGAAATCCAACCAGTTCTTTCCTTAGGTGCACTTGAAATGGAAGTATTTTAAAGAATCTTTACTTCTCCTTGAAAGGAGGAGAATATCACAGCAGTTACACTTGTGTGTAACTATAATTGTACACTATACAATTTCTTGGTATATGGAGTATTATGGCTTCTTTTTTAATTATTCTGGATGTTATTTCTGGCTCCTTTCTTAGAGGGTCTGATAAATATGTGTGAAAGTCTCATCATCACAACGTGTACATCCCAGCATTTCCAGCGTCGCTTTTCCTCAGTGACCACCTTTCACAAGTATTTTAAACCTTTTTCTCAACTTTGCCTGTGATGTGTGACGTTACTACACATAATTGTGGTGGTTGCATTTCTTTCTCAGTTGATAGTTGTAGTCACTGATAAAAGACACAGAATATAATTCTTCCCAGTTCTTAACTCATTTCCTTTGCTGGTCTTAAGATCAATTTTTGACCTATCTTACATCAAAATAATTCTGGCTGAAGGTTACTTGGGGCTCTGTTTTCATTCCTGTGTCAAAGGTATTTTTGTAAAAATACTCTCTGATCTTGTTTTCAGGCTTTTGATGTTTTCAAGGCTAAAAGTGCCTGGATGTCATATGTAATTTCCTATCTTACATTGCTAGATCATTTAAGGATTGGTTTGCAGAACTCTGGTGTTTCTTTGCCCTGGCACATGACTCCCTATATACTGACTAAAAAAGAGAAGTAGCAACCAAGAAACATCAAGGTGAATTGTTGCCAGGCTGTGACATGAAATAGAAATCAGATTTATTTGCCTTGGGAATAGTTTTCTTAAAAATGAAAAATGATCATGTGGATTCAGACATTAGGTGAAGCATAGGCAAGTTCACTTCCATTTTCGATACTAAAATATTTTTTAAGAACGACCACTATGGCACACCGCTTGTGTATATACCTCCCTTTGGGGCTTAACTATTTAGATGAGTGCAACACAGAGAGCCAAAGGATAGTTAAGAACACACTCATCTCAGAAAAGACTTATTTCTTAAAGGGTAAAATTCAGCTGATACTCGTGAGAGGTCATTGTGGAAACAGAAGCAGCTCTGGCTATTTTCGACACAGGTATCTGTTACTGTCTCTATTTCACAAATAGGAAAATGAAAGGCTTGAGATACTGACTGGATGGTTGAAGAATTCTCATCACTTTCAGGCAGTCAGTGGATGGAACATATGATCAAAATCAGCTTTAACATTTCTGCAGCAAAACCACTTCTTTTCTTCTTCCATAGTTTCCACATCAAGAAAATCCACCAACCTAATAAAAAAATTAGAGTTCCAATAATCCTTTTCTTTAACCCACAGTGGTACTCAGATTCATGTTAAGTGGGACCAGCTCTGCTATATTAGAGGTATGTCTAGCTCTGAATTATGACAGTTTTGGAGCAACAACATATGCAGCAAGCACACAAACAGCATGTACATTAAGATATGCAATGTTATGTTTTTGGAAAAATGCAGACTGTTAAGTGTTATTACCATAAGCAGATTTAATATCCTCTTGAATTAATTAACATTCACCTTGAGAATTAACATTCTCTTTTTTTTTTTCTATTGCTTTTATGAGTGTTGTGTTCAGTAAGATTTATTAGGGGAATACATGTAAATATGTGTGTAGATTTTGTGGAAGTGCAGTTCTAAGAGGCCAAATAATGCTAATTAGGACTACCAGACTGAAAAGGGAGGATATATAGGTTATTACTTGTATAGAGATTATCCAGGGCTGCAGAGAAAGCATGATGGAGAAAGAACTTGTCACACATTTCTGACACGGTATGCGATGAAGTCTACAGACAGAATAATAACTGTTGAATTTGCTGAAGGAAGCTTACATGATGAAAAGCTTTAGAGAGGACAAAAGCAAGGGAAGATAAGACTAGCTGAGGTATGTATGACAGAGAAAAAAAGCAAAGACAGACATGCCTGCTGGTTGTCTTCTTTTCTTTATTTAGAATTTTGGTACATGCCAATGTATTAAAAAAATACAATCTAATAGGAAAGATGAAGTACTGAGCAAAAGAAGGCCAGATCCCATGCTTTACAATACACATTTTCTGTTTGTGAACTACAGAGTACAATCCACCTCAATTATGCAGTATCTATGAAACCTGAAGTCAGATCCAGCAACAAATCTTGATGTTTGTTTAAATATTGAATCATTCTCTGTACTTCTGCAACCTATTTTATATACCTGCATTTGTTTAAGATAGAAAAGACTTGTTTCCTTCTCATGTGTAATGGGCATGTGGATATATCTGAATATAATGTGTGTGGATTTGTGCATGCGTGTTTTAATAAATTTTGTTTAATGTGTAAGGACCATTCCTTACCTGATAAAAATCAAGTGATCCAGCATAAGTCACAGGATCAGATCCATGAATATAGTGATTCCATGGACATGAAAGGAGCTAACACAGTATTGAATTCACAGATTAGGTTATGATAAACATATATTTTCTGCCTGTATATGTATATACTTCTGTATATACTTGTGCATATTTTTATTTAAATACATTTTTATGTATGTATTTCTACTTATATATGCATGTACCTAGATATTACTTGCATACATTTTTCCTGAAATGTTATATATCATTTCTTTCCAAACTGTGTGCCTGCAAGTAATAAGTAAAGACAATTTGAAGCAATTTTTCAGACTTCTGTAGAAACTGAGTTTGCTGAGTCCAGATAATGACTCTTATTTTTCTAAAATTAGAAGCTAGTTCTGTCATCCAAGCATTTTAACAATAAGTTTGTAACTACTTCTCTCTGTGGTGGATTTAAATGTATCACTAAATAACTTCTGGAAAATTTTAGACTTTTTTGCTTAGAAAGTAAACGAAACGAAAAGCATCCATTTCTAATTTGGTAGAAGACTGTTGTAAAACAACACGTCAGCAATGAGGAAGGTAGCGCATCAGGTCATAGGAACCATTGTAATGCAGATGAACTTGCACAGTGTCATTTTCTCAGACCTAATATTGTGAATAAGGAAAAAACTAGAAACTATAGTTGTGAAACTGAAGTCTATTATAAAGCATAGGTTAATACAAGTATTTGGTCCTTCAACAAAATACTAACTTTGAAATACTCCACACAGTGATATGTTAAGGCAATCTAGCAGAATGTGAACAGAATTACCTAGGCACTGGCTAATGTTGTGTGTAAACAAAGGTGGCCTTTGTATAATTTCATTTTTAGAATACACCTTTATATTAGATTTCAAAGCATTTCTAACATACCATAAGGAAATATGAGCAGCTGTTAGCATTTAAACTATGGAGAGTTTGCATGCACCTTCTAATAATTTCTGGAAGGGAGAGGTACCTGTGTAACAGTTCTTTTGACCACCTTACAGCTTTGCAACGTTACTGAAGCTGCAGTAAGATATAAAAAGTCTGATTGTCCCTGACTGATTTTTATCAGTGATAATTTTGTTAGTTGTTGTTCAATGTGAACTGAATAATTCAGTAAGATGGAAGAAATTGCATTTTCTATGTCTCTCACTGTGGGAACAAATCTGTCAGGTGAAGGCAAGTAATGGCCTGGTGTGTCCAACACTTAGGCACTGAAGAGAAATTGGGAAAGTTGAGATCATCCACAGTGCAACATGCAGAGGCACTAAAGGGAAAAGCAATGGATGTCATTTTCCTACAAGGGAAAAGCAATGGATGTCATCTATCTGGACTTCCAAAAAGCCTTCGACACGGTCCCCCACAACATCCTTCTCTCTAAATTGGAGAGATATGGATTTGATGGGTGGACTGTTTGGTGGATAAGGAACTGGTTGGATGGCCGCAAACAGAGGGTAGTGGTCAACGGCTCGATGTCCAAATGGAGACTGGTAACAAGTGGTGTTCCTCAGGGGTCCGTACTGGGACCAGTGCTGTTTAATATTTTCATCAACGACATAGACAGCGAGACCGAGTACACCCTCAGCAAGTTTGCAGATGACACCAAGCTGAGTGGTGCAGTTGACACGCCTGAGGGATGGGATGTCATCCAGAGGGACCTGGACAGGCTGGAGAGGTGGGCCTGTGC
>VYZW01016304.1:88096-103916 GCA_013401315.1 Balaeniceps rex | reverse complement strand
AGGTGATTGCTTCAGCTGAGGGACTGAAAGAGACCTGATACCCTACAGGCCACTGAACTGAAAAAGTAATTATCTTCACAGCACAGACCAGGAAGCGTTACAGTCACACGATATTCTGAAGAACCTTTTCAAACAGAAAACACTGGAGATGCCAGGAGCAACACTACTAAATCCTGCATATTTTCACAAATATATCTAAGTACTATCAATTATTTCAAGGTCCTCTCCCAATATCTGGTAGGTATTTCACCTGTTTTTACTTCTGATCTAATCTTATTGGTACACAGACATTTACATAGCAAAGTTCTGGATAGCTTTCTAGACCTTGCTTTTCATATTCATTATTTAGAGTCCAAACAGCAAGTAGACTGCTAAGTATCACATCTCTGTACAGTGTCATCAATAAGAGAAGTAAATCTACGTCTCTCACTCCTTAGTCTTGACCCATGACCCTTCCTTGTTAAAGTCCTTCACCTTACACCCTCATATTATTTTTCCTACAAAAATTTGGATTCTGATAAAATATTTACTTATGCCTTCCATTTCCTCTTGACTGTTTGAATGCTAAGACATTTGGCACAAACTGGACTTTAATAAATAGCTAGGGTTTGAAGAAGTATAATATACACATATTATTTATGATCAGACTGAATCAGGTAAGATATTAAAGACTCTAGATTCCATCTTTTTACAGATGCAGTTGGTATTTTATACAAGCATTTCTGCTAGTGATCAGAGATGTAATGAAAGAGCTATGCATTCACCAAGTCTTAAAACAATTTCTTTATGGTAAAATGGCAAATATCATGATAAAACTTTCTCAAAAAGTCACCTAAAAAAGAAAAGAAAGAAAACCAGTAATGCACTTAAAATGGGCCTTTTAAAAATGCTCAGTATTGCCGAGGCCTGTTTTAGTGAAGTCAGTACATCTTACACCTCATTGCAGTCATAAGACAGAATTAAAATAATAGGTAATTGGTTTTTTTCTTCCTGAGAATATGTTCCAAATCTGGTTTTAGAAGATTGAACAAATATGGCATATCAAACCAAAGACATCTTTGGTAGGAAAATAGAAACACTGAAACAAGTATTTTGGTGGGTTTTTTAAATTTGTTTGGTTGGGGTTTTTTTACTTCACATGTTGATGAATGAATAAAGATACCAAATATCAAAGCAGGAAATGTGTGGATGTTTAAAGTCTAGAATTAGGAATGTAAAAGTTATCATTCTTGTTAATATCAACCAGTTACCTGAATAGCCTATGCTGATAGCATTAGCACAAATTGCCTCTCAAACACAGAAGAACTACCTTAGAAGATAATTAAAAGAAATGAAATTAAGGTTTACTTTTATGATGCTTTTTTTCTGCTTTAATGAGGGGGTTAAAAATGAGATATGTGTGCCTATGCATATATGTATAAAAGTGGTAAAAATGTCTGGATTCCGTTTGTTCTGCTGACTATTAGAAAAGAAACATATTCTCCAGTACTTCCTCAAATACTTATTAAATTGAATCTGTCTAGTAAAGCTAGATTAATGGCAATTTTGAAGTTAGCACTTCTGATTTAAAAAAATAAAAGCAGAATTGAAAACTTTGTGTGTGAGTAATACAAACAGGATCATTAGCCCACATATCAAACTCATGCTGGCCTGACATATTCGCGAGGTCTGAATAACAGAATGACGAAAATAGTAATATGTTTATGCTTATCCATGAATACAGAACGTGTTATCATACTGAGAACAACTTCAAGACTGGGACTTCCTAAATTAAAACAAAATAAATAGTTCCTATCTGCAATCTAAAATAAAATCTTAAAAATTCCAAAGTTCCAAACAATATTATATCTAATAACATTTGGGAGATACCATAAGTTTGCACATAAAGTCACAGAATCATGAAAGTCACATCTTGAGATCGTCTAGTTCAATCCCCACTCCCAAACAGAGTCACCTAGAGCTGGTTGCCCAGGACCATATTTAACCACGTTTTGAATACCATCGAGGATGGAGACTCAACAACTTTGCTGGGCAACCTCTTCTACTGATTGACAACCCTCACAGTGAAAAACTTCAGACAAAGTATCTTGTATTTTTGTGTGTGCCCATTGCCTGTTGTCCTGTCACTGGGCACCGCTAAGAAGTCTCTGAATCTGCCTTCTTCACTCCCTACCATCAGTTATTTATAAATTGCTAAGATCTCCTTGAGCCATCTTTTCTCCAGGCTGAACAGTCCCAGTTCTCTCATCGTCTCCTCATGTGAGAGATGCTCCAATCCTTTAATCATCTTGGTGGCCCTTCACTGTACGGTCTCCAGTATGTCCATGTCTCTTCTTGTCCAGCCCAGAACTGGACACAGAACTCCAGGTGTGGCCTCACCAGTGCTGAGTAGAGGGGAAGGATCACCTCCCTTGATCTGCCGGCAAATCTCTTCTTAATGCAACTCAGAAGGCTGTTGTCCTTGTTTGCCACAAGGGCACACTGACCATTCAAAATTGACCCTGCGTCAGTAGTGACTTCAATTCTCTCAATATGTTGTCCACCAGGACCTTCAAGTCCTTCTCTGCAAAGCTTTTCTTCAGCTTGTCAGCCCACTGGTCAGCCCCCAGCCTGGGGTTATTCCTCCTGAGGAAGCTGTTGGCCACAAAGGAACATTTCTGGTCCATGGCCTATTTGATGTCGACTAGGACCCCAAGGTCCTTCTCTGCCAAACTGCTATCCAGAGTTATTTCTCCTTAGGTGCAGGACTTGGCATTTCCCTTTGTTGAACTTTGAAAGATCCCTGTCTGCACATTTCTGCATCCTGTTGGAGTCCCTCCGAAAGGTAGCACAACATTCTGGTCTAACAACCACTCCTCACAAATTTTTTTATCATCTCAGAACTTGCTGAGGGTGCACTTTGTCCCATCATCCAGGTTATTAATGAAGTTGAACGCTATCACCCCAGTATCAAACCCTGAGGTACACCAAGGGTGACTGGCTTCCACATGGACTTCAGCCCACTCATCACATCGCTTTGAGCCTGGCAGTTCAGTTTTCAATTCACCTCACTGTCCACTTACCTAGCCCATACTTACTCAGATAGTCACAAGGATATTATGGGAGACAGGATCAAAAGCCTTACTAAGGCTGAGATATGCAACATACACTGTTCTCCCCTCATCCATTAAGCTAGTCATCTCATTGTAGAAGGCTATCACGTTGGTTGGACAGGATTTCCCATTTGTAGATCTGTTCTGACTACTCCCCACCACCTACTTGTCCTTCATATGTTTGCAAATGGTTTCCAAAATTACTTGCTCCATCAACTTCCAGGGGAGTGAGGTGAGGCTGATCAGCTGGTAGCTCCCCAGATCCTCCTCCTTGCCCTTTCTGAAGATAAAAGCCTCAGAAACCTCCCCCAACCACCATGACTTTTCAAAGACAATCAGGAGTGGCTTTGCAATGACATCAGCCAGCTCCTTCAGCACTCGTGGGTGCATCCCATCGGGTGCTATGTTCTTCTCTATGTCCAGCTTGCTTAAATGTTCCCTAACCTGATCTTCCTCTACTTAGGGCAAGTCTTCCTTGCTCCAGACTTTCCCACTGGCTGCCAGTGACTGACATTCCTTAATGCCAGTAAACACCAAGGTGAAGAAGGCATCCTCCATGCCTTCAGCCTCTTCTATGTCCATTGTCAGCAGGTCTCCTGCACCATGCAGCAAGTACACATTTTCTCTGGTCTTGCTTTTGCTGCTGATACACCTGTAGAAGCCCTTTTTATTGCCATTCACATTCCTCCCCAGATTCAATTCCAGATGGGCTTTGGGCTGCCTTAGCACATTCCTGCACACTCAGTGTCTCCGTATTTCTCCTGGGTAACCCTGCTTTCTCCCCATTTATACTTCCTTTTTATGTTTGAATTTTGTCAGAACCTAATTCTTCATCCATGCAGGCCTCCTGCAGCCTTTGCTTGATTTTCTGCATATTGAGACTGACCACATCCTTGAAAATCAACAAGCTCTCCTTGACTTCTCTTCTCTCCAGGACTATAAGCCATGTGATTCTTCCAAGCAACTGAACAGGCCAAAGTCTTCTCTCTTGAAGTCCAGTCTTGTGATCTTGATTTTTGCTTTTTTCTCCCCTCCTCTCAGGATCCTGAACACCACCATCTCATGTTCACTGCAGATAAAGCTTTTCCCAAACATCTCATTGTCAGTCGGTTCCTCCTTGGTTGTAAGTCTCAGGTTCAATAAAATGTCTCCCTCATTGGATCTTCATTCACTTGTGTCAGGAAGTTGTCACTAGTGTACTCCAGAAACATCCTGGATTTCTTGTGCCCTGCTGTGTCGTCCCTTCAATATATATTGAGTTGAAGTTTCCCATGAGGACTGCAAATGGCAGGCTTTTTTCAGTTGGCTGAAGAAGGTCCCATCTACTTCTTCCTGATCAGGTTATCTGTAGTAGATGCCCACCACAATGTTGTCCATGTTGGTCTGCCCTTTAAAACTTTAAACCGAGTGCCTTCATGGCAAAGAAGCCTGACACTATCCTGGGCATTGCTAGCAAGCGTGCACCCTGCAGGTTCAGGAAAGCAATTCTCCTCTGCCATTCATTGCTTGTGAGACCATATCTAGAGTACTGCCCAGCTTTGAGCTCTCCAGTACAAGCAAGTCTTTGACAAATTTGACAGAGAGTCCAGCAGAAAAACACCAAGATGGTCCAGGGAATGGAAAACATGGTGTATGAGGAGAGTCTGAGAGAGCTGGGTTTCAGCAGTCTTAAGAAGAAAAGGCTGAAGTGAGACCTAATTGCCCTCTACAACTACCTAATGAGAGCCAGATTTTTCTCAGAGCTGCACAGGGATGTGACAAGAGAAAATGGACCACATTGGAATACAGAAAACTCCAGTTAGACATGAGGGGGAAAAAAATCTCCATTAAGGTTGTCAAACACCAGCACAGGTGCCCAGGGAGACTGTAGAATCTCCATCCTCGGCCTGGCCTGAGCAATCTGAGACTAGTTGTCCCTACTTGTGGTTGGACCAGATGACCTCCAGAGGTCCCTTCTGACCTAAATTATGCTATTATTCTGTGATTCAGCAGTGAAAAATTCCCCCAAAGTGTTATTAACATTATGGGGCTTGAGTTTCAGAAAATACTGGACAACAGATCCCCAGAACTGAAACCACAGGGGCTCACAACCCCAAACCAACAAGCCATAGTATATGACATCTTCAGACTGAAAGTTTCCTAGATGATAGTAGTTAGTCGGAGAAGGAGACATTCAATCAAAAGTGGATTAAAACATCTTTGTTCATTGTCATTAATTTAGGTGATGATGATGATGGTATATTTGGAGCCAAAAGGATGCCTGTGACACTCCAACACTGGGTTGAGAGGAAAGGGCATAGAGACAATACAAGTTTTTCATAATGACATTATAGATACAGATTTCCTACATTTTATTACAATTATGTACAACTAAAAATTATATACAAGTTCTTAACTTATTTTTGCATAATACTGAAGAAAATAATTTTAACCTGGTTTTCAGATTCATGGAGACTTGAAATCATGGAAGAACTGGGGTAGAATTTAAAATATTATAAGAAATATTTGTTAGAGTATTGGTTTTTGAAACTTTGTAGTGATGTGCCTAGAAAAAGGTTTCTTTTTTTTTTAACTCCAGATATGAAAAGCTTTTCATCATTACAGTTTCAAATATATAAGACGTACTTCTTGAACCTTCAGAGAGTATAAACTTAATTTCACAGAATTTGCTAAGCTGAACATTTCTCTTTGTTTGTACACCTGACAAAAATTAATATACATCTTCCAGATGGATGTTCCAGGTTTGGATCTGCAAGAATTTCATAGAATCATAGAATCATAGAATGCTTTGGGTTGGAAGGGACCTTTAAAGGCCATCTAGTCCAACCCCCCTGCAATGAGCCAGGACATCTTTAACTAGATAATGTTGCTCAGAGCCCTGTCCAACCTGATCTTGAATGTTTCTAGGGATGGGGCCTCCACTACCTCTCTGGGCAACCTGTTCCAGTGCTTCACCACCCTCATTGTAAAAAATTTCTTCCTTATATCTAGCCTAAATTTCCCCTCCTTTAGTTTAAAACCGTTAGTCCTTGTCCTGTCACCACAGGCCTTGCTAAAAAGACTGTCCCCATCTTTCCTATAGGCCCCCTTTAAGTACTGAAAGGCCGCAATAAGGTCTCCCCGCAGCCTTCTCTTCTCCAGGCTGAACAGCCCCAACTCTCTCAGCCTGTCCTCGTAGGAGAGGTGCTCCAGCCCTTGCATCATTTTTGTGTCCCTCTTCTGGACCCGCTCCAACAGCTCCATGTCCTTCTTGTGCTGAGGGCTACAGAGCTGGACGCAGTACTCCAGGTGGGGTCTCACCAGAGCCGAGTAGAGGGGCAGAATCACCTTCCTCGACCTGCTGGCCACGCTTCTTTTGATGCAGCCCAGGATACGGTTGGCCTTCTGAGCTGCAAGCGCACACTCCTGGCTCATGTTCAGCTTTTCATCCATCAGTACCCCCAAGTCCTTCTCCACAGGGCTGCTCTCAATCCCTTCATCCCCCAGCCTGTATTGATATTGGGGGTTGCCCCAACCCAGGTGCAGGACCTTGCACTTGACCTTGTTAAACCTCATGAGGTTTGCACAGGCCCACCTCTCCAGCCTGTCCAGGTCCCTTTGGATGACATCCCATCCCTCAGGCATGTCAACTGCCCCACTCAGCTTGGTGTCATCTGCAAACTTGCTGAGGGTGCACTCAATATCGCTGTCTATGTCACTGATGAAATTTGTTCTTCTGGGAGATACTGTCTGGAGCAGAAATTGAAATTTCTCTTACAAAGTTTAAGTGTTGTGCCAATATATCTAAGATAGATAATAAGTCAAACAAGACCAGTACAAACACAGAAGTGAAACAAGTGCATAAATATTTGTCTATGCCTTTGTAAAAATGAAAAGCAAACACACACCATTGGCTATATTAAATATCCATGAAAACTCGTAAGAGTAGCTTGCTTTAAGGTCAGAACAGATGCCTGCCTACTAACTATTTTACTTTTCTCTCTGTTCTGCCACCAGTATTAACTTTTGGTGAGTGATTATTACTTTTTACCACAACACTGGAAAATTATATCACAGAAAGGGCTGAGACTCCGACTGTCTAAGTCATTAAGTACCTGACTCATGCTGAGCTCTGCCAGTTAGATCTAACTGCTACCAAGGATGCAGGCCTGAGAAACTTTTCAGCATCTCTGAAAAATTTCCTTGTAGGGCACATAGTTTCTTAATGGAACTGCTGAAGCATTGAAAAGAAAATCTAGATGGAAATCATCAAGGTAAATAAAACTTCTCTTTATTTTAGCATATAGAAATTCTAAGCAGAAGTAAAGGAAACACAAAGGGGAATGTATGCTAATGAACAAGCTCAGTATCTCTAAACTACATTATATCAAGCCTACTGGTTAAACAGTAGATTAAACAGATTAGATGAGCCATTTTCCTAGGATTTTATCATCATTCATACTGAATCTATGCTTCACCAGAGGCAGCAATCCTTTTTCAGTGGGCCTGTGTTGGGTTGCCATTGGCTGGCCGCCAGATACTCACCCAGTTGCTCTTTTTCTCCCCCCACCTTCAGCAGAACAGAGAGAGAAAATAAGATTAAAATCTCATAGATCAAGATAAAGGCAGTTTAGTGGGGGAAAAAAGTGTAAAGGCTGCAGGTGGAAGCAAAGCAAAAAAAGACTTATTCTCTACCTCCTCTCAGCAGTAGATGCCCAGCCCCTTCCTGGGAAATAGAGCCTCAATACACATAGTGGTTGCTTCAGAAGATGAATAACAAATGCTGCCCTGCCGCCCCCCGCCTCCTTTCCCTGAGGTTTTATTGCTGAGCACGAAGTCATATGGTATGGAATATCCTTTTGGTCAGTTTGGGTCAGCTGTCCCAGCTGTGTGCCCTCCCAACATCTTGCCCACTCCCAGCCTACTGGCCTTTGGGGGCGGTGGATAGGAGAGACAGCCTTGATGCTGTGCAAGCACAGCAATAGCCCAAAACATTTGTGTGTTATCAACACCGTTCTAGCTACAAATACAAAACAGAACAATATGGGGTGCTATAGGGAAAGTTAACTCCATCCCAGCCAGATCCAATACAGGGCCAAATTTCAGGCTTTTTGGGTGGCAATTTCTGCCTATTGAGACACCTACTGAGTCTGTTGTATTCCACATTTACTCAGAAAAAAGTAAAGCATAGCTCAGTTCTCCTTGGCAGTGATAGAGAAGCTCTAACGAATAGTTGCTGCAAGTTTATTTTCCTTTACTAAGTACACCTTGCAGTCAAGACTCATGGATTTCTTTGGTTATACCATATACTGACTTCCAAGAATGATGGGAGGACTCAAGACTAAAACCTTAAGCATATCTTTATGAAGAAAACTGATTAAGAGCACTAAAGAGAGAAATGTATCGACTGTAATGAGCATTTGCACTGGCTGTTTTCCCAATTCTTCCTTCAAAGTTCTCCCTCATGTGCTTCAATCCTTCCTTCCACACACTCGCAGGTTGTCACTTACCAAGAGCACAATGCAGTGAAAGGCTCACTGTGAGAGAGATGAGGTTCTTACTTAACTAAATAGAAACCCTTTTCTTAAGTTTTCTTTAAGAAACTTTTTCTTAACTAAACAGAAATATTTTTTTCTTCTGAGAGCTCTTGAAAATCTTCATACCTCTGAGTTCTGTATCACTGCATACAAGTCTGCTGTTATTGCATGAGGATTCTTACCAAAACCAATAGATGGAGAATCTGGAGGCATTAAACACCCCTCAATAACAAAAATAAACCCATAAAAAAGCAGAAAAATTATTCAGGGGAATATTTCATAGGTGTTTATTATCAGTAAGCTTTTTCTTGGTGCCACTTTGGCATCCAATAAGCCACAAAGAATCCATCCCTGTGAGAGGAATTCTAGGATAATGCTCAAGCAGCTTTGGGAAAAAACCCTCCTCTGTAATGTCTATTCCATCACCTAACAACTGTGAGTTTAGTGAATTAATACAATTAATAGGGAGTGCTCAGCAGTCTGAGGCAGCTCCACTAATCTGTTACTTTTCCTTAAAATGAATCTTTGCATTCACAAAGACAGAGGCAGTTTGAGTCAAGTCATTTGTTCTGTCTTGATGAGTTTCCCACTCCAACATACCTTGAAGACAGTGATCATGTTTTAAAGCTGCCCTTCAATAAACTGCTCCTTTTTTTATTTCTCCAGTGGTGCTTGCCCACCCCAATTCCTGTTTTAAGCCATCGTTTCACAGACTTACGAAAATGAAAAATCCTCCTTCTCTGCCCACCTGCTTCTACCAGGAGCTCCAAATGCCTCCCACATTCCCTATTTCATGCTATAATTAGAACAAATATTTGAAATACAAATATTCTCTACTTCTCCTGCTGCAGTCTCTTGTTACTCTCCTGTCACTCTCCTGCACTGCCTAGAAAGGCTTTGAGACCTTATTGAAAATCAATTTTTCTGCTTTTTCTACCCAAAGCTTTGGTTTAGGCAGCTCAGCACAAGAAATGTTGGTCTTAAAGTGCTTTGTTACACGTGCTTGTGGGTCTGTGCAGGACCTGTATGGTCCTCGGAGCCGCTAGCAGATCCTTTAGCTCATTCTGTACTTCACCTGCTCCCTTTGTATTTGCATCTTTGTGAGCCCTGGAAAGCAGATATCCTTACACTAATTATTCCCTTTGAAGCACACAATAGATGCTGTGACGCATTTCAATCTGACTAAAACATCCCTTGCTTATTGCTCTGTCCCTCAGAAAGATCCCCATGCTGGAGCTGGACCATGGAAGGCACGTCAAATTTTTGTTGCTTTTAGACCAGTCAACATTGCTCTGGATATGGCAGAGGCTATTGCTGAGAGTTGTTCCCTATATAGCCCTTTTCTGTTGCCAGACTGTCCTGGTTTTGGCTGGGATAGAGTTAATTTTCTTCCTAGTAGCTGGCATAGTGCTGTGTTTTGGATTTAGCTTGAGAATAACGTTGATAACACACTGATGTTTTAGTTGTTGCTAGGTAGTGCTTACCCTAGTCAAGGACTTTTTCAGCTTCCCATGCTCTGCCAGGTGCACAAGAAGCTGGGAGGGAGCACAGCCAAGATAATTGATCCAAACTGACCAAAGGAGTATTCTATACCATATGACGTCATGCTCAGTATATAAACTGGGGGGAGTTGGCCAGGGAGCGGTGATTGCTGCTCAGGAACTGTCTGGGTATCGGTCAGTGGGTGGTGAGCAAATGCATTGTGCATCACTTATTTTGCATATTATCATTATTATTATTATCCCTTCCTTTTCTGTCCTATTAAACTGTCTTTATCTCAACCCACAAATTTTACTTCTTTTTTTCCGATTCTCTCCCCCATCCCACCGGAGAGGTTGGGGAAGTGAGCGAACAGCTGTGTGGTGTTTAGCTGCCTACCAGGTTAAACCACAACACAGACCCATAACAGCATTATTAGTCAAGGGTCAGACCCACAGTCCCTCACAGGCATGTTCTCTGTTCAACCTGCCTTGCACAGCTGAACCCAATACTTCAGCACAGGGCCAGACTGAGGTTCAAGCCTTGATACCAGCAGCCTCTTTGGAGACAACCTGAAGTAGGCTAAAATGCAGCAACAGAGCTACCAGAAACGAGCAGAGGGATGAGTTCATATTTTTCCTGTCAGTCATCTGTTTGCTTGAAAACAAGTAGCAAACCAACAGCAACATACCATGCATCTACTAAGATGCTTGCTATGTCCTCCCACCCCTATCATGATGATTCTCCTACAGACCTGCTGAAGTCCCACAAATCTGCCAGACTGTGAGCTAGCAAGAGGATATTCTAGGACAGTTGGCACTTTTCTTGTTAGGTGTGGTTTAGGCAATAGAGGCTGCTTTTCATTCCCATCATAGCTATTACTCTTCCAATCTTTTGTGTAATGTTTCTGAGACTTTGACACCCTCAAATTTTTAAAGGGAACTAGCTTATGGAGGAGAAAAATGGTGAGGCAAGAGGGAGGAACTGCATTGGTTTTACTGGAAAGACACCCTACAGATCCAAACTTGAAACCACACTTGTGTACCTAGTTTAAAGCATCTTCCATTGAGGCAGCTCCCAAGAAACTCTCCATTAAGAAGGAAAGTGTGGGCAGGTATCCTTCTTCTGCCTTTCCTTTAGTGACTGACACAGCAGGGAGTGGTCCTGGAGCCCTGAGAAGCACAACCAAAAAGCATTCCCACTCCCATCACCAACTGTGCCCTTGACACCTCTTGTGTCTGTGTTTCCAGTTATAAGAAAAAGATTGGCCTGGAAAAAGAAGTCAAGGTGGGAGTCTACCTGAATCCTCTGTAAAAACAGCAGTTCTTGTGAAGCATGGCTGTTGAGAAATTCACTAAGATCATGTTCAGACTGCCTACTAGGAAATGTCCAATTTTTTTTCAGTTGATGATCAGTATATAGGTGCTACTTGAATCCACTGATAGCATGAAGAGTGGAGGTTTGGAAGGCATGGGGCTCTATGTCTTGGATTTCCTGACCCCACGTAGACACTTACGTCTATCTTAGGAACTAGAACAGGTGGTGGAAGTACAGCCCTCTACCTAAATACCTCTATTTGTTCCTTCCTCCTTTGCTTATTAAAATCTGAAATTCTTCCACTGCTTTATCTGTATACAACGGAGAACAATGGGCCCTTCATCTTGTTTGCCAGAATAGTGAGATGACTTAAACTGTACATGTATGCTCATAATTGTGATAAAAGAACACTGAAAATTGAACATTAGAAATTAAAAGAGTGAAGTAGAATTGTTTGTGGAGTCTGGAATCAGTTCTATCTGTGTTTGCATGCTCTGTGATTACAGCTGCATTTCTGGTAGACAGGAGATGCTGTCTTCTGAAATGTAGTTCTGATTCAAATCAGACCAAAATGCTTTTTCCCTAAGTTTTTGACCAAGCAGAAATGAAAAACTGACATTCTTGTCTATTTCCATTGGAGATCTTTGGGTAAAGCTTAATGAGCCAGATACGTTTTGAAAGACACATTCGAGGCTCAGCAAACAAGAGAGCTCTTACAAAGCTTCTTGTATGCCCAGTGCTAATTTTGATACAATATTTGATTTTATAATTTTGCACAGTCTTTTGTAAGCTATCTCTGGCTGATTGAGGCTTCATTTCCACAAGACAGTAACATGTGTCTTTCCATCACTACCTGTAGGATTTGATCAATGCATTTCCCTTCTGTGGTTGGTTGCACTATGGTCTGGCCCCAGTATCAATTGTTGTGGTGCACGGTCAGATCTGGGACTTGGAAGCACTCCTGCATATGCAAGATTAGACTTAGCATCATAAAGTTAATAACAATTTTTTATTTATTTCCACTAATCAGTGCTTTAAATGAATTATTAACTTAGTTATGAATTACTTTAAGATGTTCATCCATACATTTTTTTTTGGTTATGAGTGTACAATTTCAGAGAAAACAAAAAAGGCTTAGCTTGTTTAGCCTAGTGAAATGGAGTCTGAAAGCGGTATGATTGCTCTCTGTAAATACACCAGGAAAGTAAACACTAGAGGAGAGAGAAGAGCTGTTCAAGCTAAGAACAATATTGGCACAGACAGGGAAAAAAACCTGATTGTGAATACCAGGTTTACAGCTGCAAGAACCTGAATAGTTTTCCAGTTAGTGGGTGAGGGGATGAGAAAGAAAAAACCTAAAAAAGTTTAGGATTCTGTGGCATATTTGCCTGAGATAGCAGGGTTGAAGTCAAATATCCAAGAGGTTCCCTCCTGTACAGTGTTCCTATGTTTAATGTGTTTATCTTCAGAATGACTGAGACATCTGTCTGAAAATATCAGCACAGTGCAGAGATACTCAGCTTGGAAATATCAATCCAAATGGTTTATTCTTACTTGCAATAGAAAATCGCCAGTAGTAAGCATCTGACAGTCTTATTAATGAGTGGTACTACAAATCTCCTCCACGTTATCAGTAAGGGTAGCCTACTCAGGTTTGCCTTAAAATAAGAGATTCAAGATTTAGGATGGTGTTGATGACAAATAATTATTAGCATCCTTAAATCCAACCACATTTCCTTTCAAACCAAACTCTACGCTACCAGCTCTTATACTTGCGTATAGCTCAGAGACCAGATTCTGTTCTGTAAGTGCACTGCTGTAAATATACAGGTATTTCTACTAAGTGACCACCTTATTTTTTGATATACATGTGGAGGTGATGGTAGTTGATTGTTAAGGTGATCAGATAGGATTGTGAAGTCTATCCCAGTGTCTCTAGAGAAGCACTGATTTTTTTTTCCCTGTAGGAACAGAAATAACAAGGGAGTCTAACAGCAGGAAAAATTAAGACCTGGTGTTACTGTGACATTACTGTGGTGCAGACATGCCAAAACTACTTTGAAAAGACCTAGTTCATTTGCTAAATCATAGATGGTGTTACTATTAGCACTTAGGCTATGGCTGAAAAGAGTAGATCACCACAAATTCCAGCTAAGCATGACTTTTATATTTGAGAGGTGTAATGGGGGAGAAAAGAGAGGTGCAGAAACCATCCATGAAAGGTCCTAGCGTTATGTCTTCATCAGCTGTCAATATGGTTTATATTTGGAAGATGGATAGTACATTCCAACCCATAGCCCTTCTGGTTTGTTCCCACATGCAGTAAGCAGGATAAATGTGTTGATGCTATTGCCCCTAAACTTCTACCCATACCCTGGCTAGATTGTTTAAAGCTACCTCTGCTGTCTCACTGATAGTACCTTTGCCTGAGTGTTGCTGTGTTTGACCCAGCCTTCAGTCAGCAGCATCATCTATTAAGGGAAGAAGTATGTACTCATCATCGTCCACCAAAATAAAATACAAAAGACAAGTAGACGATTCTGTCTATGAAGAATGGAGAAACACTTATTATCATAAGAGTGAAGACCAAGCAATCCAGCTGATAGCAAAGGGAAACAGCAGTTTTGAGAGTGGCTGGTTGTTGCCAGTAAGACTCATCCTAATCCACACAGAAGAGCAGAGGCCAATGGCTGTTCTCTGCCTGATTAAGGATTTGCCTGCCCAGCTTGAATTTGATGAGGTATCTCAGGAGGCTGGTAAACATGCCAAACCATAGGCCTTATTTATATGTACAAGGACTGCATTCAGTCTTGAGAATTGCACGATAACTGATACTAATAAACAGATAAATAAATAAAAACCTGTTCCCTGTGTGTGGCAAAGGCACCCAGAGATACCTGACCCATAGTAAATCAGATGAATAGCTTTCCACTGGATCTGCTGCAGCAGGCACATACTGTAGGAGAAAATATGAACCAGGTTTCCTGATGCCATATATGTTGCATTTAATAATAAGTTCATGCAGAGAAAGTTGTCTATAAAAACCTGTCCTGCTAGTGGGGTGTTCTTCTGACAAAAAAAACTCAAGGAGTCTGCTCAGAAACACTGTACTTTGTGTAGTATTTTGTTTCCATTTGTGTAGCAGTGCACTGGGCAAGGGCCCTAAGCAGGGAATTTGAGTAGGACTACAGGAACAGTGATAAATCTTAAATGGAAGTGCCATAGATTATTACCTCAGTTCTTCTGTTTATCTTATTGTTTATTTTACTGTTACTGCCTGGAATAAAACCATATTGCAAAGCTGCTAGCCAGCATATAACATTGTAGTACTGGGAGTAGAAAATTCCACCAAAGTTGTAATGAAAAACTTTGACGTTTACTAGGAAAGCCCTACCACACTAGGAAAGGAAGCTTGTACTTCAACAAAGTCAGCTGCTAAATAAGGAAACACCATCGTCATTAATTTATTGTCCTGGAAAGATTAAAATGTCAGTGTTCAGGATTAGCACTGTAGCACTTGAATTCCAAAAGAGTGCAACTGGTCAGGTCTCCAAGTTTTTTTGTGTGCTGGTACTCCTGGTTTCATGCCAAACCTTGCCATTTAAAACAAACAAACAAGAACAAACTGCGGCACTTCAATAAATTTTTTATATTCAAAATAAGAATAAAACTTGGCTGTTGGCTGCATACATCTGAGCATCTACTTTAACAATATGCTATGTCTAAAGGACTTCGTTCTTTACTCATCCTTCTCTCCAGAATGCCATTTTCATACTTAGGAACATTAACATATATTTACAAATTGCATTCTGTGGGCTTAGGCATTATCACATCCCTTTTCCGCCATTACAGAATCACAGAATCACAGAATCATTTGGTTGGAAAAGACCTGTAAGATCATCAAGTCCAACCGTACCTGTCCACTACTAAACCATGTCCCTAAGCACCTCGTCTACCCATCTTTTAAATACCTCCATGGATGGGGACTCCACCACTGCCCTGGGCAGCCTGTTCCAATACTTGACAACCCTCTCCATGAAGAAGTTTTTCCTAATATCTAATCTAAACCTCCCCTGGCGCAACTTGAGGCCATTTCCTCTCGTCCTATCACTTGCTACTTGGGAGAAGAGACCAACACCCACCTTGCTACAACCTCCTTTCAGGTGGTTGTAGAGGGCGATAAGGTCTCCCCTCAGCCTCCTCTTCTCCAGGCTAAACAACCCCAGTTCCCTCAGCCACTCCTCATAAGACTTGTGCTCTAGACCCTTCACCAGCTTCATTGCCCTTCTCTGGACACGCTCCAGCACCTCAATGTCCTTCTTGTACTGAGGGGCCCAAAAGTGAACACTGTACTCGAGGTGCAGCCTCACCAGTGCCGAGTACAGGGGAAGGATGACTTCCCTGGTCCTGCTGGTC
>VYZW01016304.1:24377-87571 GCA_013401315.1 Balaeniceps rex | reverse complement strand
CCAGGACTGCTGATAAATGATGGAGAGTGGCTTGGCAAGCTCCTCTGCCAGTTCCCTCAGTACTCTCAAGTGGATCCCATCTGGCCCCATAGACTTGTGAGTGTCCAGGTGGCATAGCAGGTCGTTAACTGCTTTTTCCTGGATTATGGGGGGTTTATTCTGCTCTCCGTCCCTGTCTTCCAGCTCAGGGGGCTGAATACCCTGGGGAGACTGGTCTGACGATTAAAGACTGAGGCAAAGAAGGCATTAAGTACCTCAGCCTTTTCCTCATCCTTGGTGGCAATGTTCCCCCCTGCATCCAATAAAGGATGGACATTCTCCTTGGCTCTCTTTTTGTTGTTAATGTATTTGAAGAAACATTTTTTATTACCTCTTATTAGCCCAAGCCTGTGCAGATAGTTTTTGCAGTATTTCAGAAGAGTCTGCAAGAGGTAAATAGCTGACTCTTCATGGTAATCAAAGATGTTCTTGACTGAAGGGACATTTTCAGAGATCATAACTCCGCTGCAGAAGTCTTGCCTTTTAGTTCCTCTTTAGCATTCTTATGTGCCACAGAAATTCTGTCACTAATTTACAATTTTATAATTCAGTCTGAGTGACAGTACATTCAAAGTCCCACTCATTAGTTCTTTTGGTGATCGATATAATCCTTGCGCATCAGGGTGCATATAAAATATGTTCCTGCGATTATAGAACCTTGAAGACAAATAGCTATATGTACCTCCAGCGCTGCCTTCCTATTAGTTTTTCAAAAGGATAAAACATTAAACCAAATAATGCTAGAGACAACTAAGCAGGAGATATTTAGTGTAGTAAGAAAATGTATTCACTTTTTGCTTAGTACATTTTCATGAGAGGCTCTGAAAGGACTTTAAAAGCTTTGCTGTGAATAGGCTTCCCAACATAGCTGTCTGATAGCTCCAGGACTTTGACAGGACCCCAAAATGCATCAACCCCCACAGAGGCATAGGGAAATCATTATAAGTATTGTGCAATGATTTAGGCCAAATCTGAGACAAACAGGTGTATTTTGACAGACAGTACATGCCCTTACAGGAAATTGTTTTGAAAACCAAATTGATGAATGGATCTAATGCAGATCGTGCCTTTTTTAGGACTGTGGCACCCAACTAGTTCAGGCAACTGTACTGATTGACTGAACTAGGACCTCAGTTGTAGCAGCTAAGCGCTGTCATCTCTGATTAACAATACTGCTTCTGCAGCTGCTTGCCTCAGGCACATTTTCAAATGCCGGAAATATTCCTGGAGGTTTGAGCCATCTTAAGTGATTAGGAAGAGGATAGTAATAGTCTAGGACAGAAGTTCATTATTAAGGGGCCAATGGAAAATCTAGAATGGCTGTCACAGAATTCTTCAGTGTAAGTCTGAAGGAACTAATGATCTCATCCATGTCCACTGAATTCAGTGGAAACAGAGTCAAGTTCATCAAAAACCAACTGTAAGACCTCCTACCAAACTTTTGTGACTTCTGAAAAAATTAGTCAGAATGATCTCATGATTTTTGGAATATATGAGGTCGTTTACATAGTTCTCTAGGCTCACTTTGTTTTCAAGTTAATATTCTCTTTTTAATATAAATAATTGATCATTTGAGCATTGTGCGTTTGTATATATAAACATACATTTTATATATATATATAATCCATTTTCCTTCATTTATAAAAACAGATGCCTCAGAATATGCCCCTAAAGCCACTAAACTTCTGTACAGATACAAGAAACTGCTGCCAGAAAACTCCTTTGTGTCCTTAGTCATTGAGCTTTCTTCCATTATTCTTTTTTCCAGGGTGCCTCATCAGTTGACGTTTCAGACAGTATTGTTGCCCTAAGTCATAATACAAAAAATACATTTTCTATTTTGTGTTTTACTTGAGAAATAAAAAGTAAAATCTCATTATCTGAATGCTAGATGATGCAATGTGTGTATTTTAGATTTTAATTAAATTGAAAGTTTAATGTGCTTGAAATCACAAAATGAAAAAATACCCCTGAAACAGCTTACGATTCAGATGTAGTCCTGTGTAGAAATATCAAAATGTTTTAGGCTAGCTGGCTTGGTACATCTATTCCTGATTCTCTGTACTGTACAACAATCCAGGGGTTAATCTGCCTTGCCAAGGAGCTGGACTTACCTGGTTATTTACATGATGGATGGATGTAACGTAGCCTTCAGCCTGCGCTGTGGATAAGCTTATACCCAGTGAACAGCAACTGCCAGTGCCTGTACTTGTTTGTTCCTAATCTTATAAGCAGTGGTGAGCATGGGTTGGTTTGTGATGAAATGGTTCATGTTGTTGGTAGTGAAGGTCATCTCCTGCTAGAGAAACTTCACTAAGTTAAGCAATACCCTTCACAAATTGCTGGGCTGTCCTCCTGAGCTCACTGGCAGCACCCAGCTCTGGGTGACAACTGCTCAGTCTACATGCAGGCTGCTTCTCCAGGGCCACCATGTCCACCTGACCTGCAGGGGAAGATGCTGTTATTGCAGGTATGCAAATCTCTTGTGGCTCCGGTGTTCAGACACCTGTGACAGTATGACGTTCTTCTGGGCCAGGCACACACAGCCATCTCTGCACCTTCTCTGTGAGCCTCAGCAGAGGAAAGCCCAGTTCCACACAGATGTTAAAAAAAAAAAAATTTCAATCAGCACAGCATTTTTTTTTTTTCAGTCTGGGCTGCACAGGTGAACTGGTGAAATTCACCTCTGTATTGGAATGGGTCTGTCTCCTTTTTTTCTTTTCTAAACACTTTCCTTGCTGCCAAGGAAACCTGGTGTAGGATGAGCAGTTTGGATAGCCTGCACATGGCTCCTGTTGCTAAGGAAACGACTGAGGATGCCTGCAGACCTCTGTGCAGAGCTCTTAAGTGCAGTTGTGCACTTGGAGGGCTGAGATCCACGTGGGTGAAAAGGCTATGGAGAAAACAGAATTGCTATTTTTCATTTTATTTGATATCATGAAGGTCTTTAGCATTTCATGTCTGAGATTGATTTTCTAAAATCATAGTGAAGAGAGTATCTCCTATATTCCCTGGGCACTGCTGCCTACCTGTTTTTGCAATCATTTGCACACCAAGTAAATAATCAACTACTGTAACTGCCATATCCAATTCCCCTCATCTCATGCTGAGTTATTCCAAAGACACAGATAGGAAGGAGACATAGACAGATGTGATCTGTTTGGAAATACAAATGATGACTCTTCAAAAGTTTTTGTACATCTGCCTAGCTAATATACAAAAAATGTAGCAACTTTCTAAGAACAGTGGAAATTATATATATTGCTAAACCACATGCTGGAAGGATATTAGATTAATTCTCGAGAGTCCCAGTGATATTTCAAATGTGATTATTTCAAGTTGAGGTTATATATGCAAAATCACATAGCAAATCTGATGACATTTCTAGTCTCCCAGAAGGACTGACACTTGTGAGCTCATTAGTTGACCTTCATTGGCTTCTTATCAGATATGCAAGGGCATGTTCAGCTTTTTTACCTATAATGGTACCTCTCTTACTCATTTCAGCTCACATTCCACACAAATTGTTCGCCTTGTAGCTTAGCCAATGTTTTTACACTGATAAAGATTCAAAACTAATTGCTTGAATGAATTATTGATCAGAAATAAATTGAACACAGAAGGCAAATAACAATTTGAGATGCAAAATAAACAGTTTTATATGGCAATCCAGTGTGTTCAGTACACATGCTGAGCGTTTCTCTTCTAATAGGTACACAGATTCTTAAGCCATTCCTGTACATCATTCGCAATATGTGAACTCTGGGTATATAGATCCTTACAGCTCTCTCTCTGCCTCAGTCTTCGAGGCCATCAGTACAAATGCTAACAGGTACGCAAGCCATTGTGCCCCTCATCTTGTGGGAATGGCCAAATAAAAGCAGCTGCATAAATTAATGACTCATATGGAGAGTTTCAGGAGCTTTGGGATTACACTGGCAGCAGAATGGGAAGCAGCATCTGGAAATTAATTGAAAGCCCAGCTTTTACCTTTAGTAATAAAAATGTAGTTGAGGTTGTAACAGTAGAATGTTGTTATTCTTTAGCATGTCTGCAGACACCGAAATACTAACCACATCAAGGTGAAAAGAATTAAGTTCAGCTACATGTTCAGCATCTCTCTGCTTGCCAGCCACAAAACTAAGGAGCTAATCACGCTTTATCTTTGTGATCACCTTGAGCAGTTAGTTTGTGAATACAACTCATCCTTAGCAGTTTTGGACACATCTTTGAAACATTATTTTGCTCTTTTTCCATAACTATCCTTCCAAAACCTTTCCAGTGTATTCCCCTTTTACCACACTGTCATGCATGGGGACTGTAAAGAGTCAGAAAACATTTAGACATTTGAGAGGGTTTTGAGAGGATACCTTTGCAAGTTAAGTGGTTATATCAAAATGAGGTCTGTGCTGGGAACAGTTGACTTTTTTCCTCAAGCAGGCTTTCTGAGGCATAAGAGCACAGGAGAATTAAGAAGAAAAATTGTTTCTTTTCCTGCAAAGACTTCAAATTAAGAAACATAAAATCACATTTTTTTTTACTGTGACAAAAGTAGTATCTTGCAGAGAATCATGAAAACTGAGAGAAGTAGCAGCCTGTTGTTTCACTATACCTCTTGAGCGGAGTGCTAGCTTGAAGAATAATATAATGCACAGTCAAACCCTTGGCCCAGATCAGCCTGACTATGCACTTTAAAAAGCCTTGGTATTCCATAACCTGTACAGATGAACTAATCAGAGGGCAGGATCAGATTCACTATTCTGTTATACCACCCTAAACTATAAAGGACAAGACATTAAGTAGAACTGGTACCTTCCAGTAAAAAACTGTCACAGAAATAAATCCAAATGTTCCAAGAAGAAAGAAAAAAATGTTTTGTCAAAAGCATTTGTAAATAGGGGATCCTGACTCACATTGCCTTCCACTGAGATGTTATCTTTAGGAAGCAAAGGGCTAGACCCAGTTCAAATAAGAGCTGAGATGTTTTTCCCCTATATTTTCATTTCTATTTCCCTTTAAATCAAGTGTAACTAGGGCTCCACAGAGTTTGAAGTGCAATACTAAATATTGAATCATGCAACTAAAGCAATATAAAGATGGGGAATACTGAGATTTGGGATGGCACCAGAAAGGTCATTATGCTCCTGGTGTTGTTCTCTGTCTGATAGTATGATAGATACAGAAGATAAGTAGGACGCATCAGAGTGGCCACCAGTTGAATACCAGAATAAAGCAAAGTGTCATGAAAAAGATACAAAGCTGTGTTGAAGGATTTTTGTTGTTGTTTTCCACTATTTAAAAAAAAATAACTAACTTCAGTGTTAAATCCCATACTGTCTGTACAAAGATCCCTCTTGTCCTGCTGAAGGATGCTTTCCAGAAAAAGAGAAAAGCTCGTGTATGACCAGTGTATTCAGAGCAATCCTGTGGAGAAGTGACTGTATTGCAAGCAATTGTCAGCCAGGTTTAGGTGCTACATACATACCAGAAAGGCCAGGAAGACCCCCAGGGAAGCTGTTGCTAGTCCTTCACCTCTGCCTTCTTCAAAAATCACTCAGTCAACTGAACTGACTCAGTCTGTGTCTGATGGGGGAACCTTTAGTTAGTCATTGATTTCTAATTAGCCAGCACTGTGAATTCACTGTAATGCCACTCTTTCTAACCCCTGGTGATCTGAGAGCATCCTAAAAATGCAGTTTCCAACATTTGTGAATTCATAGGCTTGGAATCTGGCTGGCATTTATACCCAATGAAAATTAAATGCTCTTTTCCCAAGGGTGCAATGATTTCTAACACATGGATAAATTTCCCTTTAATCGTTTACCCCAAAATTTCTTGTTTTCATGAGTTTACAGAAATGGTCATTTTACTCATCTATAGAAACTGATTTTTAGTTTTCATGCACACATCCAAAATAAAATTCCGTTTCCACAAAATTATGAAACTGGGATGAGTGACTTCAACAGCTGTAGAGAAAAACAAAATTATTACTTGTGAATATTAAAGCAGGTGGTTCAGAACTCCCCTGGTTAGAGGGAAGCAATAGTTATGGCTACAATTATGATTACTTATGCACAGTTTATGTTAGAACCTGATTAGCAGGCAATAAGAACAGATCCCGTAACAGCAATAGGGAAGTGTTTTTCTCTAATGAAGCAGAACTACAATTCTGACTGGGAAAGAAAGAGCTGTTACTGTGGTTGAAATAGGAGAAAAAATGAGCAAAATGTTTGACTAGCTCATGATGATTTTCTTCACATGATTTCAACTCATTGAAGATTTGGATTTTCAGGGACCTAAAGATTATTCACATTGAAGCACTGGTAAATGTGAAGCTGCTATTACACAAAAATCAGTTTACCCATCTTGAAAAATGTCCTGAAAGTGTAGATGAAACACACATTAGCAGAGTGAAAGCTACAGATGGCTGAGCACATGGCTCAGAACTCCATGATCCAGGATTCTCTTCCTTCTCTTAACAAAGAATAGTCTTACCACACCCTACTTAACGGCTACTTACATCTTTTCAGTAATCACACACCACTGGTATAGAAATAGTGCCTATCCAGCAGCTCAAGATCTAAGCTCTGAGCAGTTCACAGAATCACAGAATGGTGAGGCTGGAAGGAGTCTCTGGAAGTCATCTGGTCCAACCCACCTGCTCAAGCAGTACCACTTGGCCCAGGACCATGTCTAGACAGCCTGTAAGTGTCTCCAAGGATGAAGACTCCACAACCTCTCTTGGCAACCTGTGCCATTGCTCGGTCATCCTCACAGTAAAAAAGTGTTTCCTGTTGTTAAGAGGGACCCTGCTGTGTTTCAGTTTGTGCTCATTGCCTCTGGGCCTGTCAGTGGGCACCACTGAAAAGAGCCAGGCTCCTTCTTTATTATACCCTTCCATCAGGTATTCATACATATTGATGAGATCCTCTCCCAAGCCTTCTCTTCCTTAGACCAAGCTGTCCAAGCTCTTTCAGCCTGTCCTCATACGATTGATGTTCCAGTCCCTCCATCATCTTAATGGCCCTTTGCTGGACTCTCTCCAGTAACTCCATTTCTCTCTTGTACTGGGGAGACAGAACTGGACACAAGCACTCCAGGTGTGGCCTCACCATTGCTGAGCAGAGGGAAGGATCACCTCCCTCCACTCGTTGGCAATGCTTTGCCTAATGCAGCCCAGGATACTGTTAGCTTTCTTTGCTGCAAGGATAATAATTCTTCCATGAATGGCAGATCTCTCACTAACATTTGGGCAGGAGCCAGCTATTGACATAGTGCCTTTCTGGTTAATTATTTAATTTCTCTCTCAGAGAAGAATTTGTGGATGAGGAATCGCAAAGATTCAATTCTCTTCCCAGATTTCCCAAATGTGGTGAATAATCTTGGGCAAATAATCAGACCTTTATGTTGATTTACCTGAAAAAATATGTATGATGGCATTTCCAACATGTGTGAAGTATATTGAAACTTACTCATGAAAAAAAATAAAAAGGTGCAATTCTTTGTATAAGAAATTAAAAGCTAAAAAAGTAATATTATGAAAATGTCCAGCAACAGACAGAGCTTTGTTAACGAAGTACCTTTTGTAATAACTCCATGCAACAAAGCAGGCTGGGGACCATCTGATGAGAAGCAGCTTTGCAGAGGAAGACCTGGGGACGCTTGCAGACACTTGAATCAAAGTAGCTGTGAGGTAACAAGGACTAATTTTTGCTGCAAGCCATCAGAAATAAAAACCTAAGTGTTGCAAACATTTCAGTCAGATTTTTTTCATTCTCATTTGCTTTTGCATTTGGAAACATTTAAATGTGTTCAAAATCTGTGGAAAACTTAGTGAAAATGTTTGATTCATTTCTGGTTTGTTTTTATGGGCTGTTGACAAACTTTTGCCCACCCTTATCAACCAGGGGGAAGTATGACTCTTCTTGTGCTGGAGCCATAAGGACTGCTGGAGTCAGGGTAGGCAGGAGATAAACTCAACCGCGAATTGTGATAAGCAGGAAAAAGCCAAGGATCCTAGCTTTGGTTATGTTCAGAAAGGGGCAGACATATCTTCCCGGTAAGATTCCAAAAAGTGCATCAGTGTTCGCACATGTAAGACCTAAGGTTTCTTACATCTCTTCAGGAACAATAACGATAAGAGCTATAGAATAAAAATGTTTTTGTCTTGATTTTTATCTACATTTCTCTTTATTTCTTTAGTTTTGTTTGCTTTGAGATTACATTCACCATGAATGAGAGTTAGTTCTACAGTTCTACTTGTAAAATTTGCCTTATGCTACCACTTCTGTCTAAGATCACACTTCAAAACTGCACCCGGCTGGTTTAACTTGGAAGATTTGACTTCCCTCCTAGTGGCATATAACCACCACTTCACGTATAATAACTATGCAGCTACCCTTTTTTATGTACCATTAAAAATTGTCCTTAAGCATCCTTGACAAAGGTCACAGTTTAGACACCTGCCTTTGAGGGATCACAGTGACAAGAAGCTTTCTCTTCTTTGGAAACCCTCAGCATTTGCTAAATATGCTACACTCACTATCTCTGTAAATGCACAGGTCTGAGCAGTGGGATGATGACAACCAAATTACAGCAATGTATCCTGAAGAGGAGGAAGTGATCAGAGCTTATTTATTCCACTAACTCATAATTTGCCGTGTGTACTGGGTTTGACCTTGACTTGCTGCGAGACGCCCACCCAGCCGCTCTATCACTCCCCCCTCCACCCCCCAACAGGATAGGTGGAGAAAATAAGATGAAAGAAAGGTCGTGGGTTGAAATAAAGACAGGGAGATCACCTAGCAATTACCACCATGGGCAAAATAGACTCAACTTTGGAAGATTAATTTAATTTATTGCCAATTAAAAATAGTGTAGGATGGTGAGAAGCAAAGACAAAACTAAAAAAGCTTTCCCCTACCCCCTGCTTTTTCCCAGGCTCAATTTCACTCCTTCCTTCCCAGCTCTTCTACTTCCCACCCAGAGTGGCACAGGGGGATGAGGAATGGGGGTTGTAGCCTGTCCCTAACAGTTCCTCTCTGCTGCTCTTCTCACACTTTTCCCCTGCTACAGTGTGGAGTCCCTGCCACAGGAGACAGTCCTTCACAAATTGCTTCACTGTGGTTCCCCCATGGACCACAGATTCTACCAGAAAACCCGCTCCTGTGTGGGCCCCTCTCCATGGGCTGCAGCTCCTGCCAGAAGCCTGCTCTTGTGCGGGGTCTCCACAGGATGCATCTTTTTTCAGGGCATATCTGCCTGCTGCAGTGTGGGGTCCTCCATGGACTGCAGTGTGGATATCTCCTCCAAGGTTGCAGGGAAGTCTCTGCTCTGGCACCTGGAGCACCTCCTCCCCCTCCTTCTTCTCTGACCTTGGTGTCTGAAGGGTTGTTTCTCTCATATTTTCTTCACTCCTCTCTCCCAGCTGCTGCACAGCGTTTTTACCTTTTCTTAAATATGTTATCACAGAAGTGCCACCAGCATCACTGATGGGCTCAGCTGTGTCCTGTTGTGGGTTGGCTGTCCCCAGCATGGGCAGACCCTGGTCTTTTCTCACAGAGGCCACCCCTGCAGTCCCCCCGCTACCAAAACCTTGCCACATAAACCAAATACACTGATAGTCTCTGCTATTACAGACATGTCCACCCTTCATGTCACCTGGCTTAAGCTTTTCCTTCTCACCCCACTTTCACACACAGGGACACACACACACAGAGCTCAAAGCCATTCTACTGGAAGCTTCTGCACTACAGTGAAGCATGTCTGGCTCACATCTTATTTTTATGAATAACTTTATGAGAATGTTTTAGGGAGTTTCCTCAGTAATTTCAGGAACAGGTCAGTGCCTCTAGCACATTTTCATGAACTGCTTGCACCATCCATATTTTTTAAGTGTTCTCACTTTCAGCAATTAAAAATGTTCCACTTAGTATCAGAGTTTGGCTGACAGAGGAGAATCAAAATCCCTGTCTGTCTCAATGTGAGAATTCTGCCTGTTTATCAATCATCCACATTTTGGATAAGAAGGGAGGTGATGGAACATTGGTAAGTGACATAAAGTTATGAAATAAATCAAAAAATCTTTGGGCTCAAATACTCAGAACCAGAGGGAAGAGTTTATGCTTGGAAAGGAGACATTATGATGAATCCTTGATGAGAAAGCTTTGATCCGAGTTCACACCTTAGCAGATATGAGGTAATTTAACTATAAGATACAAACCCACCAGAGCCCAAGCTCCACTAGTTCCAGTGGCCCTAGAGCTAGCTGCTTTTTGCCATAATCAGGCATCCGTGATTCTTATATAAGTTTCACATTCTTACTTATGCTAGAAACCAGGCTCTTTTTAACCAAAGGCTATCTAAATATAAAGAGAGAATTTCATGAGAAATATGTTTCAACCAGGTATGGCAGACAGACAGAGCTCTCAAAGATACCAGTTTTGTGAGAACAGGCTGGGGGGAGAAGGGAGTTTCTGCTGATGCCCCCTTATGGAAGAGTTGTGTGGGCCTGGCATCAGAGGTCACGCAGGCAGAGGAGCTCATCTCTGCATAAGAAATCTGCATAAGAAAACTGGGCTTCTTTGGATCTGAGTCTCACAGCAATACTTGCAAATGATGTCCAAATGAAGCCTGAAAAATGTATGGTGTCCTGTTGAAGAAATACTACCCGTATGCCCACTTGGTAACACAGGAACACATCCACTCACGTCCATCTGGGTTGCACTGAACTGGGGCGGGGAGGAGCACAGACCTCAATGACCATCATGTACACCAGCAGAGGTCTAGCCACAGAGGTCAATGGGAACAAGTTTTCACTTTTCACACCTCAACAGATTTAGGTTTATCTCAAAGCCTGTGTTCAACTTCAGCCTTTTTTGTCTCTGGGACATTTGCAGGCCCTGGAACAACAGCGTGTTTTAGTCTGGCCTTTCTCCACATGCAAAAATAGGGTCTTCTGCCAGGTCCAATTTTAAATAAGGAGCAGGAAGGGAGGTTTGGGGTGAAGAGATCTCAGTGCACAGCCCATTCTACTACTTCTCAAAGCATTCCTAGGATATAATATAATGCTTTTTTCCCTTTTATTTAATGTTTTATAATCTTTTAAATAGCTTTGCATTGAAATATCAACATCAGTAATCTGTTAGGTAGATAATCTATGAGATAAATTGAAACAGAAGCACAGTTCCAAAAGAAGTACTGTCTGGCGTTTTGCCCTTTCTTAAATATGTTTTCCCAGAGGCGCCACCAGCTTGGCTGACAGGCTCAGCTGTGTCCTGCAGTCAGTCTCCTTTGGAGCCATCTGGAACTGGCTGTATCCAGCAAGGGGCAGCTCCTGGCCTCTCCTTGCATATGCAGCTCCCCCGCCTGCCACCAAAACCTTGCCACCAACACCTTACAAGAATGAAAATAGAAGATGGACATGTGTTATACACTGGACAAACCAGAAATATTGCAGTGAGAGAGAGCAGAATCCCAGGATTTTCCTCCATCCTCCCATGAAGCACCCTGAACCACTTTCTCCCTCTTCTCCTAAACTCATGGATCATGCCCTGCTCTGTATTCTCCTCTCAAATCAGACACTTTACATGACACCTGCTTTTTTTCCTTATTTGATCTACCTCAAGTAGAAGCTGAAATAAAATGCCTCTACTTATCTTTCTCTAGATTTTCTTTACCACAATGTCATTTCTCTAGATATATTAAGAGGGAAAGCCTTTTGCTTCTCTGCATGCATAGTGAGTACTACTACAAAAAATATAGAACAGTAGGTTATAGCAGTGCTTTTCCTTTGGGTCTCTGTTCTCGCATTCCTGTTCATCTCACTTAATATTAAAACATAGCCTCATAAAAATTTTTCCAATTTTTCCAATGCATCTTTTCATCATCTGAGATTGTCTCTACAGGCTGGTTGAACCAATCCATATTTGCTTTCTGGTGGAGTTACCACGCGATGTTACAGGGGAATCAAGGCAGAGGATGGCTGTTGGGAGGTCCTCCTCCCAGGAGAAATAGAAAAGGGATCAGGAAACAGTGATGGTAGGAGCTGATGGCAGTAGGAGACACACAGAGTGGAAATGAGGGATGATGGACATGACCTAGAGCATGGATGAACATGTAGATTTGACATCAGGTACTGATATGTGAAAGGTTTTCTTCACATTACTGTATTCACACCTTTGTGAGAAAAAGGCAAAAGAAGGTTTTCTTTACTGTTGCTGCTCCCTGTGCAATAGGTATATAATCACAGAATCATAGAATCATAGAATCATAGAATGTTTTGGGTTGGAAGGGACCTTTAGAGGTCATCTAGTCCAACCCCCCTGCAGTAAGCAGGGACATCATCAACTAGATCAGGTTGCTCAGAACCCTGTCCAACATGACCTTGCATGTTTCTAGGGATGGGGCCTCCACTACCTCTCTGGGCAACCTGTTCCAGTGCTTAACCACCCTCATTGTAAAAAATTTCTTCCTTATATCTAGCCTACATGTACCCTCCTTTAGTTTAAAACCATTACTCCTTGAATACATCATCTCCATTTTGCTTATCTCATATACCAAAGGAGCTTGCTGAGATGAAAGCACTGAACTATTTCTGTACTGTGTATCTAGAGTACTGTGGTATGAATGTCTCTGTAAGATAAGACACCTGTAGCCATCACTGGTAATACACTGCAGAGAGCAAGAAGCCAAGACAAGAGCGGTTAGCACAACTCCCACCCACACCCTTGTTCAGTGCTAATGCTAGCACGAGATTTGTGTTATGCTTATCACTCCATAAGCCCTTGGATTGCTACTGATGGTAAGGCAGCACTTAACGTTTAGGTACTTCTCTAGTGGAGACTGTGCCATGAGACTTCAAGGATATGTCTATACAGTAAATTAAACATAGTCAAAATGGCTTCCCATGCTAAGGGTAATTGGTCTGGAACAGCTGTCTCCATATTCTCAAACTTCCCTACCCTCCAAAAATAGGCAATTGCCTTTTAGAAATTGTCCCTTGTCTGCTCTAACTCCCAGACTATTCCCAGGTATTGTCTAAGAGAGCTGGCTAGTTGGCAGAGGTCAAATTTATGGGCTGGACTCTTCTAACAACCTGCAATGAATTGATTTCTACAGTCAAGTAATGTTTCCTGGCACCATTTAATTTTTGAATACACTAGGACTCTTTTTACAATCGGCTTCATATGAATGGGCCTTTGCTTCTATGCAGGACTCCAGTAATTTAGCTGGAATTCTGCACGACAATAAAGTTTAACACTGCAGGTGTAATGGGAGTTTTGGGACCAAGCTGAGAGGAAGATAAAATGTCAGTGAGAGATGAGAAAAAATTATGAATAGTTATTGCCCACGAGGAAAATCAAAAAATACGTCAGCCCACTAAAGGCACCTGTAAAAAAATGGTTCCAGCAGGATTTTGGTGTGGCCAAGATTCCAATCAGCATCTGTAACTTTCATAACTTTTTTTTTTTTTTAAGGAAAGAGAAATAGAAAAAATATTGCTTACCGTCTTTTACCTTGAGCATGGGAAAATACTTTGTTGGCTTTTTAGGCCTTTTATTATTTTGCAGATCCTGCCCAACATCCCCAGCAGAGCTAGATTTTGCAGTGATCGTTAATTAGGGCTGATCAGAAGCTGGTGAATTTAGCTTCTGTTTTTTAAATAAATTAGCTTTAGTAAAAAATTCTGTCTTTTCAGTCAGAAACCCAAAACTGTCTCAAGAAGAAGAAATGTAATTTTTCAATAATAAAGATTAGCACTATGGATACTTGTGGATCTAGCAATGATATTTTTTTAAGTTATGAAATCAAGTTTTTATTTATAACAAGGAGATGATTTGTATACAGCAATATAGCTTTTGTAATGCTGCTTCCATCTGAATCTGACTCCAGAGAAATGAAGGGAAATATATATACATGTTGCAGAGAAGGACTCCAGATCCTGTATAAGTTAGTATCTCAAAAAGGGCCACAAAAGTAAACAAAAGCCTAAAAGGATTGGAACAAAAGGTCTGCAAAGAAAATTACACTAGGTTAGGTGACTAAAAAAGGTAGGTATTTCAAACAGGATGACACTTTGGAAGTGCTTAACTTTCTTCCTGGAAAGTTTCAGCATCTGTTGTCTGCTGGGTGTCCACTACTGTCAATTAATTAAATTTAGATGAAACTATTCATCCTTAAAAGACCTCAGTTTCTTATAAACACAACAAAAATGAAAATAACTTCATCACAACACCAACAAATGTGGACAATTTACATACACTCCACCCCTCGTTCCTTCTCCACAATTACAACAAAAATTCCCCAAATGCTCTCTAACATTGTTCAGTCCATGTTTTGCCCGTTACCTCTCCCAGTTACTATTCTTATATTGAACTCCAAAAAGACCCATGTTGGACACCACAAAGGACTCTGGTGGGCAGACCTTAGGTGGCCGCCAGATGCCCACCAGGCTGCTCTATCACTCCTCTTCCATCAACAGGACAGGGGAGAAAATAAGACTAAAAGCTCGTGGGTCAAGACTGGGGCAGGGACGTCACTCAGCAGTTACTATCATGGGCAAAACAGACTTGACTTGGGAAAACTAATTTAATTTATTGCCAATCAAACAGAGCAGGATAATGAGAAACAAGAACAAATGTAAAACACCCTTCCCCCACCCCTCCCTTCTTCCTGGGCTCAAATTCAGTCCCAACTCTTCTACCTTCTCCCCATGAGCAGTGCAGGGGTATGGAGAATGGGGGTTGTGGTCAGTTCATAACAGTTTGTCTCTGCTGCTCCTTCCTCCTCACACTCTTCACCTGCTCCAGCGTGGGGGTCCCTCCCGCAGGAGAGAATCATTCATGAACTGCTCCAATGTGGGTCCTTCCCAGGGTCTGCAGTTCTTCACGAACTGCTCCAGCATGGATCCTTTCCACAGGGTGCAGTGCTTCAGGAATAGACTGCTCCAGTGTGGGTCCTCCACAGGGTCACAGGTCCTGTCAGGAGCCTGCTCCAATGTGGGCTCTCCATGGTCTGCAGCTTCCTTCAGGGCACATCCACCTGCTCTGGTGTGGGGTCCTCCACAGGCTTCAGGTGGATATCTGCTCCACCGTTAACCTCCTTGGGCTTCAGGGTAACAACCTGCTTCACCGTGGTCTTCACCACGGTCTGCAGGGGAATCACTGCTCTGGGGCCTGCAGCACCTCTTCCCCCTCCTTCTTCACTGACCTTGGTGTCTGCAGAGTTGTTTCTCTCACATTCTCACTCCTTTCTTTGGCTGCAGTTGGTGTTGAACAGCAACTTCTTCCCCTTCTTAAATATGTTATCACAGGGGTGCTACAACCTTTGCTGGTTGGCTTGGCCTTGGCCAGCGGTGGGTCCATCTTGGAGCCAGCTGGCATTGGCTCTATTGGACATGGGGGAAGCTCCTAGCAGCTTCTCACGGAAGCCACCCCTGCAGCCTCCCACTACCAAAACCTTGCCATGTAAATGCAATACAGACACATAAGTGCTTGCTGCAAATCCAGTGGCAAGGTAAACAAAGGTAAGGAACAGCTTTAACATATGTAACAGGTGTCAGGCGACCATGAATAAGTTTACATGTGAAATCAGAAAAAGGAGTCTTCTAGCAGTCCAAAAGTGAGGCTCTAGACCTGCTTTTCCACAAGTGTAATGCAAAGCACAGCTTGTTTTAACCAGAACTTAACGCATTTATAGGTGAGTTTGTTCAGTTTGTCTATGACACAGGGTTGAACTCGATGACTCAGAAATTGCTGTGAAATTTCTGTGCTTTTATATCTGCCAATAGCAATAGGCTAATGATAAAACATGAGTTAAAAGCATTCAGCAGTATGCTTTCATTCTTATTCAATTTATCCTTGAAAAGAAGAAATCTCTACTTTGCACAGCAAAACCAAAGATTTTGAAATAAATTAAATATCTATCAGACTGAAGACAAGATATTTATAGAGATATCTTCATAATAGGCATTTTAATTAAATTCCAGCATCCACATTATATCAGTGCTCACAAGGGAGGCTGATGTGGAATAGAAAGAGGTTGCTGTCCATCATCCAGTCAGCCTCACTGTTTAAATACATGTTGAAACCTAAATGGTTCTTAACAAAAAAAAAAAAGATATTTCCAAGTATACATTCACTGGAAAGTACTGGAAAGGAAGGAATTTCTTCCTTGATGCATTTGAGATGTCAGGATGCTGTTTATTCCTGTTTCACTAATCCATTACATCAACAAAGATGATGCAGAAATCTAATATAATTACAAGTTTTCCTTTTGTGTCATGAGCCAGCACATGTTCACTTCTCTCTCTCTCTGATTTTCTACGTATGATCACATTCACCAGAAGAGTAGAGAGGACAGCTTGGGGCAGGAATTCCTGAAATCATTGAAAGTGAATTTCCCAGAGGTCCCAGTTCATAGCCCCTTCATATATAAAACTCTTTGCATCCTACTAGATTTTTGCAGTTTTAAGAGATATTTTAGATGCATTTGAATGTTTTGCATATATTATTTCTCTTGGTATTTACCTTAAACATAACGACACTTGCAGTGTCTAACTCAGTCCATCCTTAGTTACTAGGACTTTAGTCTTAAGCAGCAATGGAGACAAATAACCCTGAGACATTAATGACATCTGACAGTGGTGGGTCTGAATACAACACGGGATGCCTTTTCTATGCTGCTGAAATCTAACTGTTTTTCAGGGACAGATTTACTTTTCTGCTATGGGCAATTAAATTACTTTTTATATTAGGTATTTAGTTCCCACTTCAAGAAAGGCCACCAACCTTTACTGAGAACGGCTGGAAGTGTGAAATATATTGGAACGTTTTCTTGTCTCAATGAAACATTTTCAGCTCATATATAGTCTGAAGGAATTCAAAAGACAATTTTTTCTGATGGTGTTTGAGTGATACTGGCCACAGAGACATTCATCTTGTAAACAGGAGTGGCACTACCCTTATGTAGATAGGCAGTAAATTTAGTTGCTACTTTTGAAACCAGGAAGGATCCTGCAAATCCTGGTGTTCATCTCCACTGTGTGACCGTGAAATTAGAGTGTCCTGGATGAACCAGCAATTGCAGGTGAGTTTCAGAGATTTCTTAAAATCCAGCATAGTTTTTATGCTCTACGGAAGTAACCTCTGCAGGAGTGAGTCAAGAGCGCTTCGTAAAGTCATCTGGCCCTCTCCTGTGACTCTAGCCTCTTCTCCTGTTATTGTCAGCACAAAAATGTCTTGCTTTTTCTTTGGAATAAAAATACATTGCATAAACCCAAGCAAGTTGGACACTAAGCAAAATACTAGTGTCGTGGGTGACCCTGGCTGGACACCAGGTGCTCACCAAAGCAGCTCTATCACTCCCCCACCTCAGCTGGACAGGGGAGAGAAAATATAATGAAAGACTCATGGGTCAAGGTAAAGGACAGGGAGAGATCACTCACCAATTACCGTCATGGGCAAAACAGACTTGACTTGGGAAAATTAGTTTAATTTATTACCACTTAAATCAGAGTAGGATAATGAGCAATAAAAACTAAATCTTAATAGACCTTCTTCCCACCCCTCCCTTCTTCCCAGGCTCAACTTCACTCCCAATTTTCTCTACCTCCTCCCCCGCCATGGCGCAGGGGGATATGGAACGGGCCTTGCAGTCGGTTCATCACACATTGTTTCTGCCACTCTTTCCCCCTTATGAGGAGGACCCCTCACTCTCTTCCCCTGCTCCAGCATGAGGTCCCTCCCATGGGAGACAGTCCTCCATGAACTTCTCCAGCATGGGTCCCTTCCACAGGGTGCAGTCCTTCAGGAACAGACTGCTCCCATGTAGGTCCCCCACATGGTCACAAGTCCTGCCAGCAAACCTGCTCCAATGTGGGCTCCTCTCTCTCCACAGGTCCACAGGTCCTGCCAAAAGCCTGCTCTGGTCTGGGCTTCCCATGGGGTCACAGCCTCCTTCGGGCACCCACCTGCTCCAGCATGGGGTCCTCCACAGGCTGCAGGTGGATATCTGCTCCACCATGGACCTCCATGGGCTGCAGGGGGACAGCCTGCCTCACCATGGTCTTCACCACAGGCTGCAGGGGAATCTCTGCTCCAGTGCCTGCAGCACCTCCTCCCCCTCCTTCTTCACTGACCTTGGTGTCCGCAGAGTTGTTTTGCTCACGTATTCTCACTCCTCTCTTTGGCTGCAATTGCTGTTGAACAGCAACTTCTTCCCCTTCTTTAATAAGTTATCAGAGGCACTACCACTGTTGCTGATTGGCTTGGCCTTGGCCAGCCGTGGGTCTGTCATGGAGCTGGCCGGCTTTGGCTCTGTTGGACATAGGGGATGCTCCTAGCAGCTCTTGACAGAAGCCACCCCTGTAGCCCCCCTGCTACCAAAACCTTGCCACGCAAACCTGATACAACTAGGATCCAAAGGATCTTCTTTGATAAACTGCTCAATCTTACAGCCTTTGATAGAAACTAATTTTGCCAAAACTGTGAATGAGAATACAGTTGGAAGACTTTGGAATATAGAAGGTTTCAGACAGAAATGCTCATTAAAAAAACAACGAAGAAAAGGCAGATGATGCACTGAACATTAAATATCACTGTTCATTGAATGAAGCATTTGCTTTTGTTCTTCTGTCTTCTTTTCTTTCTAAAAAGGATTATCAGTAATTTATTTTCTTTTCCTGTGAAGAGAAAGAAAGTCAAATCCATGTTTAGAAAGTTCTGACACGATGGAGTCAGCTTCAAGTACTAAACCCCTGAGCTACAGCTGTTTAATTTAAAGTAATTCACAATACTTGGGGCAGTTGAGAGAAAGGGGAAATTGTGGTTTATTTTAATGGGCCTTTACACTGCCCTGAGTATATCTTTAAAAAAATATCTGGATTAAAAAAATAGTCTAGATAACTATGGAGTTAATTATAGTTATACGCTCAGCTGACGTAAAATAATGTAATCTTCAGCTCACATCATGTAAGAATGTGACCAACTGTTCATAGCTAGACAAGTCCATCTCAAGAACAAGAACTATCTGTTCCATTGGTCAGAACAAATCTGCAAAAAAGAGTTGCTCCAAGCAGCAAATTTGCACCTTGTGCTGTTCTTTCTTTGAGGTATATTTTATGTAGACTGACTTGAAAAATTACAATTAAAGCTTTTATCTTTCTTGCAGAATTTTTATACACACTCTGGAGATTCAATTTTTTTGCAGCACACAAGGCTTATAAATTAGACACTTTGAAATTGAGGATATGGAGTTAGAAATATTCAAGATAGAGAGTATATGTAAGAGAGCCTGTCATGACAAAGACAGACAAAAGACTGCAAAATAGAGACAAGGCAATTGTTAGACACACATACAATCTGGGAAATTTAATTCTTTTCAGTCACTCACATTCTTGCTCTTCTTTCCTAGCACAGCCATGGGACAAAGCCCCAGGCTTGGCATCAGTTTGGAGACAAACAGTGGAACCTGCTTTGGGAACTACTGGTACCTCAGGCTTGTACAACATAGATGCACATTACAGTTCCAGCTAAGAAATAATATGAAGTAGGAGTCTGATATAATGCTGATGTCTACCATGCAGACACCTATCTCTGAAGTAATACAGTCATGTTGCCAGTGGAGAGAAATAAGTGCTAGCAGGGCATAATTAATCTCTTCCTAAAGCAGACATTTAAAATAGGTCAGATGGATCACTTCTTAGAAGTGCCACTTCTCTCAAGTATGGGATATTGATAAAAGGATTAGCCTAGCTGTAGATCTCTGCAACTAAAATAGGAGAAATAAATCCCAGTTTTCACACACTATTGTATACCATAATCACACAGTTATAGGTATTTCTCTAAAGCCTAACAATCCAAGTTGGCATGTTACATACAATAAGACATAGAATACTATCTGAAGACATCTCCACTATCATAAGCAGAACAGATATATAAAAGACCCTAGCTCACTAGTTTAACTAATTGAAAAATAAATCGAAGGGGTTCACTAGTTATCCAAAAAGAAAGGAGAGGCAAAGAATTTAGGTTATCTAATCAGACAAGTAGGTCAACATATTCCCTGATTTAGAAGGAGAAAAGAAACAATAACAAGAGCAGCCAATCAAGATAGACCTGATTTTTCCTAGTTAAGTAAATTATGGAAATTAAGGAAAGACCAAAGAATCATTGGAAAGTTACTGCTCTCCCCAAGATGTATCAATCATTGTCATTTCTCACATACAAGCATAACACTGCCTCTTTTTTAGGATGCAAATTAAGAAAATTAATGTACAAACATGAAGTTTGAATAATTTAAAACAGTGTGATGACTAACCTCATTTCTCTAGTTAATAAAAGGAAAGGAAGTCTTCACAAAATGCTCTTCATTGCTATTATCAGTCCAATTCTATATTTCTGGTGGCAACAGGAGGTCAATTTAATGGCTTTGAAAGATCCACCAGTAATGACCCCTAACCAAAATAAGCATCATGCCGTTAGCAGTCACTCAGCAGACAGTGAGCAGGTGGAAGATGATTTTGTGATTCAGACTCAGTTCCTATATAATGATCTTTAGTTTCCTCTGAACTATCTGAAAACTGCCTGCAGAAGTGTTTTGAAAGGAATTAGGGAGGACAGATACTTGCAAGATATCCACCTTACTCATCCATGAAGGGACTTTTTTTGAAGACATTCCAGGAGCTGGGCGAGGTGGACAGCCATGGATTTTAGCCTTAGGGTCAAAACAAAGGTTCAGCAATATGATGTAGAGTTCCAGAATAGGATGCTGAACAACCGTGAGTCCAAAGAAATGTGTGTTATACATCTAACTCTATGTACAATCTGTGACTGAATCAATTCTAATAAATACTGGTTTGCCCAGAAATATCCTCAGGCATATTCAATTTACCCATATGGACACAACCTGTGACTGTATTTGGGTGAGCCCCTTAATTCCTCTGTACTTCATTTTTTGTATGTTGATACCTTACTCAGACACTGCAGTGCCTTACACATAAAGGCAAACCTGGACACATACTTTGGGTAAATCTAGTGATATCTCCACTGAAATAGTCTTGTAACTTATTTCATAACCTGGACTATATTACGTGAATGAATTAAAAAAATAATTCATAGAAGTGGCCCATTTAGAACACTGCATTCTCATATTGCATGCTTTCTTTGGAAAGGATTTCTTGAGAAAAAAGACGAGAAAAATAACACTTTCTGTATTCTCTGCACCCACTACTTAAAAAAAAAGAATAAAAATTCTGATCTGACGGGCAAAAGAGGAGTCATAATTTTTATGCTCTTATGCTCACCGGAGCAATGACCTCTCTGCATGATTTTCTGCACTATACAACTCAACTATGGAAAGCATTAGTTCTTGCAGGATGTTTCCAAGCAAAATATCTGTATTGACTCCATGTCTTTCTTCAATGTTAATCTAAGCATCATGGGGATGATGAGTTCTTAGGTATCTACCTGCTCATAGTATTTAGATTGTTGTGTTTCAAAGTAGAATATAATCCCCAATAAATTAAAAAATAATATTTCAGCAGATTTTCAGAAGGTAAATTATAACTAATAACTTGCTACAATCGTACTCAATTAAAAGGAGTCAGCAGGTAAGAGCAGGTGCTGTGTTCTGCAGTTTGCATTGTGTTAGACTGTTCCCATCTTCTGTGTACTTTTGTTCCAGAAGAAAACCCTGAGGTGTAGTATTTCTACTGCATGCAATGCATTTGTTGGGAAAATATGTTGTGAATTTATACATGGGAGAAAGCAGCTGTCATGTGGCTGTGACCAACCATCACACCTCCACAGTGGAGGAGAGTTCAGAGGAGAAGGGCAAAAAAACTCAACGAGCTAAGGGAAGAATGTATCATAAAGCAAGCTAAACTTATCACAACACCAGGGAGACTGGAGGGTAACACTGATTATAGATAAGACAGCTGCACCATTGAATCATCAGTTTCCCTGAGATAACTAACACAGAATAATGTCTTCCTGAGCTACCCACACCAGCGTGCCAGGACTGTGAGGGCATATACATGGCTCAGCCCAACATAAAGTATAAAATCTGGTCAACTAATAGAACAAATTTGGAAGAAAGCTTGATCTGCCTTCAACCTATGTATGCCTTCTTAGGAACTGGGGATTCCCAGCATCGTGACAGTGAGCATACAGAGACCAATAATGAGAAACATGTTTGTACTGTGATTCAACCAGTATACTGCAAGTGGTATAATATTTTTCTGTTGTGATTTCAGTACATTGCTGCATCACTCTGCTAAATCAAAATCCAAAATATACCAAATAAGTAAATGGGATAATGAACTTTAAACCTTCCTCCTGTCAGAGACTATTGAACTCTAGCAGTGGCAAATGTAGAAATGCTTTTCTTAAGATACAGTGAAGACAAAAGTTAGATCTACTGTTGAAGTGGGTCAACTGAAATTTCAAATGATACGGTCAGAGTTCACAACTCATGGAAGGCAAGGCATAGGAAGCATACAGTACATGCCTGGTTCTCATCCCAAATTTTAAGTCACAAAATTGATCAAGCCTATCCCTGAGTTCTAGGAACGTTCCCATGTCCCAGTCTTTCACTGTTTAGCTGTAGACTGGCTGGGATACTCCTAAACAAAGAGTTACTCCTAGAACTGTTGATTAATAACTGATTCTATGAAAACTTCCATGGCAAGATTGTCAATTATGCTATTATAGGAAAAAACAAAAACAGTTGCAGATGGGGACACAATGCGTGCTTACCTCTGCAAATCAGACAATGTGGTAACATGGACCACTATGCAAAAATAGCTAGCCTTAAAAGCATAAAGAACATGCTTACAAGGATACATTAGACGGAACTGTTGAAGAAAATCAGTCACTGGGAATTTTAAATGTACTTCTAGAAGTAAAATAATTTGGAATACTACTATTTTGGGAAGTTCATAATAGCATACATCCTTTTTTGGTAAAAGCAGTGCTGTTTCAATGGAGAAATATTGGACCAGATGATTCTCTCTTTACTGTTGAATGAAACTGTGTGGTAGGAAATACCACAGCTGAAGTACTATAGCATAGCATTGAGTGCTCCTTGAGTTATTTTCTGTGTTTCCTTAGTAAGGTGTATATACATTTTTAATAGAGGAAGGGTTTTTTTCTTAGGGAGTGTTGGGTCTGGTTTTCTACAGTGGTTTTTAATTAAGAACTTGTCACTCACTTCCCATTGTAGAAGTGCAAAGTAAAAGTAAAAATAAACTTGAGGTTCTTTCACTCACAGCCTCAAACACCAAAACTGGTGTATGAAGCCAGCTGGATTTACTGCATGTGCCATGTCTCGTCACACACTTCACTGAGTGAGCAAGCCACAGCGTGACTCATAAGTGAAAGTAACAAACTGCAGCACACTTTGACCAGATGAAATTAGTGAGAGAGAACCTCATCTCAATAATGAAGTAAAACTGTTGGGAACAGACAAAATGCTATATTTTCTGATTTTTGGTCATCGTGACATATGTCACAAGGTGAATACATAAAGCAGTAGGTGACAGTCTACATTACTCACCACAGTATGTGGGGTGGGATTCATCCACGCAAACATATGTGACTACTGTCATTTTAGGTACAGTGGGGGTAGCCTGCCAGCTTACAGCTGAAGCTCCAGAAAGTTGTAAGTTGCGTGTAAATATATGCCATCTTCATGTAGGTATCTTAGATAAAATAGGACATTTAAAACAGCACTAAATGCCTATAGGACAACTCAGGCCAGTCCTTACCTTCTTTGCTGAAGTATATACATGCACTGGTGTGTTTATCTATGTACACAAATATGTACACATGCATGTATGTCACCCACAGTCGAAGGAGATAAGCATATATATTTGTGTATGTGTATCTGTTTGTGTACGCAATTTCCTTTACACAAATGCATCGGTACTTTGCATCCAGCAAAGTGCCAGCTGAGTCCAGAACAAGGCTTTCTCCAGACTGCTGCATCACTTACACCTTTGATAGGCTGCTGTAACTGCCACGTTCACCGTGTCACCTTAACTGGCTCTTCAGTCTTCCCTAGGCAACTAAGGCACAATGTTACCTGCTCTCCAAGTAACATTATTTTTTTAAAGTTATGTCATCAGCATTTTAGTACAAGTATATTCTCTTTTTTCCCTTTAATCTAGATGACCTGGACTTCTAATGGGGCTGATGGGTTCTTCCAGAGAAGTGTCAAGCACCATCTGTTTTCACAGATGAGTTCTCAGTCACCATTTCCCTGTTGTTGAAATATTGTCAATCATTTGCTGAGGTCTAAGATTTTTAATAACACTGAGGCATTTAAAGATCCACAGTGTTTTCTCTGCCAGAAAGGCTCTTTTTTTGTGCATGTGAACAGATAACATTTGGCTAAGGAGAAATTCACTTCTTGTCACTGAACAGTACTCGTTACTTGTCACAGACCATATTCTGAATCTGTGAATCAAGCGAATCTGTGCATCAAACGAGAGGCACAAAGGGGTACTCTGCTCCTCTCCACAGGTGCTCTATATTGTTGATAGCAGCATGGAGACCATAATGACTAATCAAGCATGTCACCTCCCTTCTCCTCTTTACTGGGTGTGAATTTGGCACAGTCTTGCTCTTTTCTCCTGTCTCAGAGCGCTAGACAGTGTGCTTGGTTTGATGAGAGAGAGGAGGAAGAAAGCAAGTCAGCCTGGGGAGCAAGACTGCACTTTCTGTTTTGCCATGGAACAAGGAAGAAACAGAGTTAAAACTCTGCTTTTCAAAGGTGGGGGCTTTTCTCTGAAGGACAATCTCTCTCTGACTGAGCACATACAGACTTAAATCTAAACCGGAAATTTTTGTAATCTGTATGAGCGAAGTATCAGACACAATTTACATCTACCTAATACATTCAGTTAATAATTTCAAAAGAGTACTCCTTCACTTTTAATAAAAGGGCTGACATACAGTCATACAATCAAAGAGTCATACAGTGCTTATAAATGTATTCATATTTTGTTTAGGAGAGATGATTTGTTCCAATTATAGAGAAGTACTGTACAATAATTGGCATTTCTCTAAGGGTTGCTTTCTATGAAAAGGCAATAAAACCCCCCTAGGTCTGAAATGCAAATTGCATTTAAACCAACACTTTTATTCTATTTCAGTAAACTCTGATCTCAGTTGGAAAGAATTGTGTAATCATTATATTTTTGTACAAGATGGGAGGAGTGGTGTGGGATTTTTTCCACTACAGATCTCTTTGGATCAGTCATGTTGGATGGAATTCATCTCACCTGTCTTTAGCCAGATAAGTGTTAGTCATCTAGTTTAATCTAATTTCCCTGGATTGCCTGGAGACAGATGGGCACCCACAAAAGACAGCTGAGCCATCCTCAGCTGTTCAGCATCTATGGGATGAATTGTACTCCAGATCATCTTATGTCTTCCTAGTAATTATAAAGAAGGATAAATGGCTAGTTTAGAATAGATGCATAAATTTTACATAGCTGAAGTTATGCTACATGAACACCAGTCTTTGTCTCAGCATGACTCAGTTCTTCGTAGTACTGCAATTTCATCATTAGATTCATGCTGTAGTTTTAACTTTAAACCACAACAAGTTCTAAATATACTTCGGCTACATACATCTTTACTTACAGGGCAGTTCCACTGACATCAGTTACATTGTTCGTATAATAAGACAGCATCATTCATTGTCCTTTTGTAGAGGAAAATTTGTTTCCACCTCCTTTGAGCTTTGCTCATTCTCTTTGGTCTTTCCTTAAGCTGATAAAGTAGGATGAACTTCTCCAGTAATTTTATTTAAAAAAAAAAATTCTACATTTCCAGAATTTTTCCAGAAATGCCAGCTGTAACTCAATACATTGTAAGACAGCAACTAGTAAAAACATTTTAAACTTCCACCTATGAATTTTAAAAGAGTTGACTAAGGAGTTCTCTAGTTACTGAATACTGATTTTCAATAATTCTTGCAATGTTGGGAAGGTTCCTAAAGACTGAAAAAGGCTAATGTTGCACTCACAGTGTTGCTCAAACAAAGTAACTAAAAATAGACCAATCTGACCAGCATCAGTAAATACGGGAATGGCTGACACTCTGTTAATGAACAATTAAGAGAATAGTTAATGATTTATGGAAAACCATTAGATCTTTTCCAAGTAGTTTGCTCTTTTAATGATCCCAGTTTGGTTAATAAAGGTAATGGATGCTGGTATAACATACCTCCTCTTCTGTAATGATCATGACTCAATATTGCTTGACATTTTGATTAAAAACTAAAATGATCTGAAATTAACATGATGCACCAAATGCATGCATTAAAAATAGCCATGACAGATCTCAAAGATAATTAGAGAATCAGCCAGTGTGTTTCTGAGAGAGCAGAAGGATCTGCAGGAGTTGGTTCTTAGCTTTATGAAACATGCAGTTCTTTTCAATAACTTAGAATGAAGCAAAATCACTGATAAAGATGCTGATGGCACATATTTTTGGAAAATAATAAGTATGAAGGGAGAGGATAAGTTCCCCAGGGCTGAACAAATGGATTGTTTTGTCTGCTGAATGGAAGCCATCAACATGCTATTTTATTCTGTCAGTGGAAGTTAAACACCTGGAAAATAGGTGTTATTGAGAGAACAGGAGAACTTATGGTTGGCAACACTCCCGGAGAGAACTCTGGAGTGATAGAGGAGCAACAGCTGAACCTCTTACAGAATATCTGTAAGACCAATGTATAGTCCTGAGTAGGACTTGCGTGGCTACATTTCCTTTATACTAACACAGCTGTGGCTGTCACCCCATCCACATATGCTGGTCACAATTTATGATGGTTGTTGATAACCTGGAAACTGAGAAATCAAAAATCTTGCCTTGGAATGGTATCCTGGGAGTTGTAGCTGTTCAGTTTATCAAAAAGTCTAGGGTGATAAAGACTTCTCTTAAGTACCTATACTGAGAGTAAAACGTGGATAACAGGTACTTCAGTGCAGCTGCCAAAGTTATAACAAGATCCAATCCATACTGGAAGTTGGATTAGACAAGTTAAGGCTAAAATAAAGATGTATTTTTACAGCTTTCAGCCTAATTACTCACTGAGAAAATTTACAGTAACTCCCAGTACATTTTCCTGACACTGAACGTTTAAAACTAGGATGCGATACTCATTTTTAAAAGTGTAATTCAACTAAAAATCTGGTGAAATGTCATGGTTGATGTTACACACAGCCAGACTGTTTTCTTCTGGGAACTCTCAGTTGAGTTTTTTAAACAACAGTGAATCAATAAATTTGACCTAATAGATGCAGACACATTTAATTTTGAAAATGTTTAAAAGAAGCTCTTAGCATCCAAAGTTCAGTCATTTGCCCAAGGTCATACAGGACGTGTGCAGCAGAATCAGACACTAACTCATGATATCCAGTGCTCTCAACATATTATTCTTTCTCACCATCTGGGGATCATTCAGATCCAGCAGTGTCCCCACTCTGAAAATGATGAGTGTTGAAAATAAGCAACAGGAATACAAATGCAGTTGCAAAAGCTTTTGCTTCTATTTCATTTTCAAATCACTTTTAAGCTGATAAGACAGAATTCAATCCACACTGGATTCTATTATCAATATGGTTAACTCACTTGGGGGGAGGGTCAGGATGTTATTACTTCAAATGAATTATTTACACCTAACTTCAAAATCTTTAGTTTGCATGCTTTATAGCTCTGGTTTTTTTACAGACTTGCTAAGACATCTTGCCATGCAGGTTATCCTGTTTTGCGCAGTACAGCCTCTACCTAATGCTTGCCGTACAAAAAAATCTCTACTATACCAACAGCCAGCATCTCAGTCCCCAAAATGGCCCATGAAACCTCATGGAGAAGCACTCTGTACTTTTTATACATACTTTCTTTTTTTATCTGAATGCTTGGCCCCAGGATACTATCTCTTTCTTTAATTTAAACATAAAGGATTGTCATTCCTTGAAGCATAGCATGTCTTAATGTTTTATATTTGACTTGAACTCACACCCAGGCATAAGACAAATATAAAAGTAAAAGAGAATTACATGCAGAACTCAGAGTTCAAGATTCGGACTAAACTCAATGGTACCCAAGATCCTTGTGGTATACCATGACATGTCCTATCAAGTACATGGGCTTGGACAGATGGCTGGCACCACAGGAAACAGAGACAAGTGTGCAAAGACAACAAAATAAATGTAAAATTGAGCTTTAATGCTTTGTTTCCTCAAGTCCACCTACACTTCAGATGTTCAAAAAATAAGGTCTCATACAACCTAATTATGTGTCTGTCCAGATACAATCATGCATTTCACAGGATCTTTGTGGTGCATTTGTTTTACCTCAGCTTCTTTATTTTTTTGTTTGCTTAAAAATGAGCTATTTTCCCTAACTTAACATGCACGAAAACTAGAAAGATAATTTAAGTCGCCTATTCTGGGGTTTGAGGGTTTTTTTCTAACTTCCTAACAAGGGGTGCTTAAGCAAGAAAAGACAGTGGAAAAAGAGAAAAGTGGGATAGCAACATATTTTACAGGCACATTAAAAATTCTCATCCAGTGCATCGGTAAAGGTGTAGGTGGCTGAAATCTGTTAGGTATGTAGTAACCTAGCAAGAAAGGGTTATTCAGTTTCTTTCTTCATGTGGTGCCAACGTAATTGCTCAGTACATTAAAACATTACCTCAAAACATCCCAAATATTTGTTAGTGTGGGTGTTTCCTCCCCCATAAAAGTGGGCTCAGATCAGAACCATTCACCCACAGGCTTCCTGATAAGGAAGCTGGAGACATGAGAATTCATGTGTCAGCCAGCCTGCAAACAAAATCAGGCTCGTGAGACTGGGTAATATGCAAAAGAAAGGTCCTTGTTTTTCTCTATCCCATATCTAATCTACTGAGAAATTTTTTATTGTGGTCAGGAGGGCTTTCATAATTTAGGGCTTGTGCTTTGGTATTTCAATCTAGCACAGTATAATCAAAACTTACTGCCTTCATTCATTTTATCTTCAATCTAAGCTGTTATATTACAAAGGCATTACAGAAGGTATCAGACATCTGGGGAGCTGGGAGCATTATTTACAGTGCAGGAGACAGATCATGAACAACTCATAGCAGAGTTCATATCGGTCCATATTGCTAGTTAGGGATGTTTCTTCTTAAGTGTATCAGTCAAACCAATGCTTTCAAATGATCCAAAAATACTCAGTTCAACCAGGGGTTAAAGTTTTGCATCCAGAAATGTCGCCTTTAACATTCTGCAAGTTGTGTCACCCGAAGAGTGTGTCAGCCCCTCTCATCCAAGCAACAGGACCTTCCACCCTAGGAAGCAGAGCATGCTATGTGAAATAGTAGCTATTTTGTTCTTTCACAGACATTTTTATCCTGAAAAGAACCACTGGGTAAAGAGGCCAAAGACTGCTGTCATGGAAGGTGTTATCTTACTTTTGGTGTTATCTTATTTTACCAGGTAAGAAAAAGAATGACAGAAGTACCATATAGCATGTGCCTTTGCATCCATTCCTAACGCACAGCTTGTTGCAGCGCCCACACCCCCTGAACACCTTTAACAGCTGAGAACAGCAGCACTGAAATGCAAAGAAGAAAAAAAAGGAAAAAAAAAGTGTCATTTTCCCTGGGAAACCAAGTTTGAAGCAGTTCCAGGATCCCTAGTGCTTGAAGGCTCTGACCGTAGTTGAGGCTGGAGCTCAGCCCCCCACTCAGCCATGTTTTTCAGGTGAGCAACTTCATGCTTCAGTATCCTAAAACTGTCAGTCCTGGAATAATCTATAGCTATGCCAGTGTCACAGACCCTGTCATTCTGTCAGGCAGACTGTTGTAGGTTTAGGAACACAGTGCTTCCAGGGTCTTAAAGCAATTAGTTTTCATTTCCAAAGCAAACGTGCCAAATTGCTTAACACAGACTTAGGAACACTGAAAACACAAATTTTTTTGTAGGGTGGTTCATCAAGCATCCAGACAAAAATACTTCCAACCTGACACGTTAGAAAGTAAACATTTCAGGCTCAATGAACTAGAATTTTCTGCCAAAATAGATTTAGTAGGGTTTTTTTTTCCTACTATCTCTAACTTTGTAAGTCATAAACATTGAATAAATTCAGTACACTGATATGGTCAGCTAGGGGTATTTCTGCAGGGCAGTCAATTTCTTGGGATGTCTGTCCCAGTGGACAACACATATCTTGTAAGCAGATATTTGGAATAAGATTTTAATAGCTGAGGCAACAAATCACTAGGTTTTATTTTCTCTATACAGTGTTTATTTTTTACATTCTTAACTTTTGACAATTGTATCTGTCTCCCTTGAAATGTTTTTTCTTCTGCTATGGTCTGTGTCCTGGTTTCAGCTGGGAGAGAGTTAATTTTCTTCCTAGTAGCTAGCATAGTGCTGTGTTTTGGATTTAGTGTAAGAAGAATGCTGATAACACACTGATGTTTTGGTTGTTGCTAAGTAGTGCTTACACCAGTCAAGGACTTTCTTTTTCAGCTTCGCATGCTCTGCCAGGTGCACAGGGAACTGGGAGGGGGAACAGCCAGGATAGTTGATCCAAACTGACCAAGGGGCTATTCCATACCATATGACATCATGCTCAGTATATAAACTGCGGGGAGTTAGCCGGGGGGAGCGATCGCTGCTCGGGGACTGGCTGGGTGTCGGTCGGCGGGTGGTGAGCGGTTGCATCACTTGTTTTCTTTTCCCTGGGTTTTGTTTGTCTCTCTCGTTCTCCTTTTCATTACAATTACTATTGTTGTTGTTATTATTATTATTATTATTATTATTATTTTTATTTCAATTATTAAACCGTTCTTATCTCAACCCGTGGGTTTTCTTACTCTTGCCCTTCCGATTCTCTCCCCCATCCCACCGGGGAGGGGGAGGGTGGTAGCAGAGGGTGGTTACGATCCATCGACCTCTGGGTTATGGGCCCATAAAACCCTGTGACATGCATCTAACAGTATTTGTTGTTTAAATACCTTCTTTATGGTAAGACATCATCCAAACTTTAATATTGCGCATCTCTATTACAGAGAAAGGACCACTAATAAGTAATCAACATCTGAACAAGAGAGTTTATGTGAGATTAGTTACAGAGCCAGACTTCAAAGCAGCCTCAATGTGTGCCAAATCTAATGAACACAAATTTTCATGTTACTGTATACTGTACATGATCCAAAGCCCTGCATACACTTTCTGAAGATTAGAAGAAAGTCAGCCATATGATATGCTACATATAAAAATAGCAGTGCAAATGTCGAGTCCCTAACTGACAAGATAGTTCTGACACAGCAGCAAGGATGACTTACTCTGGGCATGTAACCGGACCTTCTGCCACCCTAGCGAAGACACTCGAATTGTTACCAAAACTGTTCCTCTGCCATGGAATTTTATGGCCCATTTTTAAAGCTAAACAGCATAAATTTTGAAACACCACCATCCAAACTGTGGCATTTGAGGGCCCATTTCACAAGAGCCGACCTGCATAGCTGGGGCAGCGAGGGGACCTGAGGAGCGAAGCTGTTCAGCTATCTCACTGTCAGCAATCCCTACTCTTGAAAACCCAGAGCTTGAGTGGGCTTAGCGAGATCACTGCACTTCTGTACTGGCATATTCAGCCTAGGAATGTGTCACGTTGAATCTCTGCCCTATCTTTATATTGTTAAAGAGCAGGTTTTTATTCCCAGATTATTTTAACAGCTACAGTACTCTGAAAGTGCTATTTGCCTGAGTACAATCACCCATTGCAAAGCAATGCTATCAGGACTTGGTTCTTCTTTTTATTTTAAGCTGATGAAGCCTCTGCCTGGCAATGGTCTCCTTTCCACTATGACTCACATCCTCCCATGCCTCAGCGACCATTTTTGTGTCAGAATTTGAGATTTTTATTTGGTCTGGGAGTGGTATACCCAGCAGAGATTTATCAGTTATAGTTTTTAATTGGCACACCTGACACTCTGCCTAAATGGTTAACTCAATTCCTTATAAAAATCCAACAGCTTAAGGAATGAACTTGGAAAAGCAGAATGTGTAGTCTCTTAGATGCCAAAAGTTGAAACATTCATGTCTCAGAACAGGCTCAAATGATCAAAGTAACCTTAAGTCACTCTATTATTACAAATTGTTCTCATCTACAAAATAAGTTGCTTTTTGGGAAAAAGTTTTTAGGGAAAGTTTTTGTACTTGAGAGTGTAAAAGAGGTTGCCTATGAGTAAAAAGGGAAAAAAGGTGTTATGAATTTAAATACTTAGACAAGAAAAGTCGAGCTGGTAAAGTTGATGATGGTGATCCCTTCCCTAAAACCTAAGCTCAACATCTGCAAGTTTTTCTTTTCCTAGTTATTTTTTACATGCATTAACACACTGATCTTTATTACTGGCTTGCACAACAATGGGTTATGTTGACTGGAATACCAGGAAAAATGAAGATAAGTAATACAGAAAATATGTTATTCTGACATTTGCATCCCCAGATTGGTACTCCCTCTGGAGTTCAATTTTTTTTTTTAAATTACTGCTGCACAGAAAGCGTAATTTTCTAGGGCTTGATATTTTTTGCCCTTTAAGAAACATTAATTTATAATTAAAAGATCATTTAACAAAGAATTTATAAGTTTTGATCATTTAAAATTGAGTCTAGGAAGGTTTTAAAGTTTGAACTCTGATATTCCTGTTCCACTGGATGACAGCTGAACTCTGCTAACAAATCTAAAAGTAAATGCAAATGGAAACAAACATTTCAAAGAAAGCTTCCATTTCTGACATGCCATGCTAAGGACTGCCACAAAAGCATTTATCATTACAAAGGAGCATAAACTTTTATGATGTGCTGTTTTTCCTCCAGAAAATGCTGATTTGTCAAAAGCAAAATATTTCTGTGAATACATGGCTTTTGATAAATCTTCCTTGATTTTCTGCTAAGTGTTGTTCTTAGCTCCTTGGCCTATGCCACCAAGCCTGGCACAGGCTGCCCTGGTCAGTGTCTCTCAGGCTTCCCGACAACCGTCCCAGCTGGCTGCCCATGTTGCAGCAGGCAGCTGGCCCACCAACCTGGACAGATCCTGTGCTCTAGGCACAGGGTTGATGCTTGGTTTTCACAGTGGTTTTACTCCATGGTCTGGATGTCCCTCTTCCATTTGATAGCTGTTCTGCGATGGTGGGCCATGCAAATGATGTGCCAGTACCATTTGGTAGTTCATCATCCCCTAAAGTATACATTATTTTTCCAACATTTGGCATGCCAATAAAGAGTGACCCTCTGGACGGGATAATATGCACATGGTGATGATCAAATTTGGAGGCATGTTTTCAAGACTTTTCCTCATATAGGAACTGTTGTAGAGGCTGCCAAGCCCCTATGGACTGACCAAGGAGGCAATTCTTTCCTACTCTGCACCCACCAGCAGGCTGTAATGCACAGACACACACCAAGAGACATCTTCAAATAAGTGAAGTTTCAACTTGTTGGCCATGTTTTCAGTATCCTTCACCAAACCAGAGTGTTTTTTCCAGTAATAAACAAAACTTACATGTCCACGTGTATTTTAGGATATTTTTCATTGCATTTTCTAACTACATATAAATAAATTTCTAAAATAATGTGCCATTTTGAAATGAGAATCTGAAACTCTTTGACTATAAAAATAAAAAAATTATTTTTCCTAAAACAATTAGAAAAACTAACACAAATTTATAGTTTAAATGCTGTTCAAATTTGTAATTTATTGATAGAAAAAGTTGAAATCCTCTCCCCAAATTTTATGCTGTTTTAGAAGTCAGCATTCATATAGATTATGATGAAAAATATATTGTGCTTAGTACTTCCCCACTGCACTGTGAAAGACTACCAGACAATCTAAATAGAGAGAGAAAAAAAGAGGAATTTTAATTTTTGAAAATAAAATACAGATATTGTGTGAAGCTCTCCTGTACTCTCTAGAAACAGCCTAGGTTATAACTTTTAAGATGTCAGTTTTAAATTAAACTTGAAGAATGAAAACTTTGAAAAGGGACAGAGTTGAGAAGGTGTGGGAATCATGGAAGTTGTTTATAATGGAATTTCAAATAAAATTATTTTTAAAAATTACATTCCTGTGGACTCAAAGATCTGTTTAGGCTGCAATACAGATTTCTTTGTAATTGTTTTTGCTCGGATGCTTTTTGAAATTTAATTACCTTTAAAAACCTCATAAATTCAACACAATACAAATAATGAAACAAGAAAGAGTGAGAGTGTCAGGAACAAAATAGCTACCATATTTCTTGGTGTGTTGAAAAATAAAGAGACTTCTTGAACAAAAATGCTACTTCTTCCAAGCTTGCTGGTTTTTAGACCAATACAAATTGAACCTAAGGGAGAAATGGGAGGGAACTGGATTCCTAGCTTAGTGGGAAATTATTCAATTGGATGGTTTTTTTCTTCTACACTGGAACAAGACCAAAGAAGTCAGCGTGTCTTATGAAATAAAATTCTGATGGAAAAAATAAAAGTCCCTACTTTGGGCTGATGAGCATTTTTTTTCTCACTTAAAGTTTCTCACTTCAAATTAAATTTTTAAAAACCCTGTTCCAGTCTGAATCTTTCATAATGCTCAGCTCCCACCATCCAGTGATTCAAAGTGAATGTTGCCTTCTTCAAATTGCTGACAGAGAAGAAAGATCCGTTGGGAACAAGGATGGAAAGAAGGCAGAGAAAAGAAGAGCAAAAGGGGAGGACAAAAAATAAACAGAAATTCCCAGCAACTCTGTCCAGAATACTCAGCTACACCCAGTCTTTATTTTTGTTGCTATAGCTGGTGGCGCAAATCAAAGCTTTTCACCCTTCTCGAAGCTGCTTTGCTTTCTACAGAATGATCTGAAATCAAGAACAAGGTGTTTTCAAATTCTCGGTTTATATTAATCCCCCAAAACCTCCCAACACGAAACTGGTGCTTTTCCTGGCAATCTGTCACTGCTACTTAACCGCCTTTAACACATCTGAACAAAGTGTTTCCTTGCTGAAGTACTCTGAATATTTGTCTGCTTGCTGTGCTCTGATTTTTATTCTTTGAAATACAAGAGCTTCATGACAAGAATCAGCGTTCACAAGTTTGTCAGTAGCTTACAGTGTATTGTGTCCTCTGTACACAATAACTGGGACTGTGAATTTTTCCAGAAAAAAAGGTTTTCAGCTTTTTCATATCTCGTCACTCCATGATGTCTTCTTTCATCTCTCTTGCCCTCTCCAAGGAACAAAGGCATGCAAAATGGAGAGCCTTTAGGATCTCTGCCTGTTCTTTACTCTCTGTTGAGTGTTTTCTGCTGAATTTCAGGGTGTGGAAACAGTAAAATCTCGATCCAAGTCATTCTGCTGTTTCTGTGCCAGGCTGTTTTGCAGCGATCTCCTCGTTTGTTCTGGTCCAGTCCCCAGCTCCACACTCTGCCAACCTGGCCTGTGATATCAGTTTGTGCTGCCAGAAGAGGCAGGGGTTGCTGCCTGTAATTCTGATTTTCAGTGACAGAGTCCCCCTCCTCCCCATCCCTTTCCTTCAACAGAAGGAACTCCCGGGGACATACAAGTTGTGGGGACCTACTGCTACTGCCTCTTGTCACCACAGACTAGCACCGTGTCAGGATTGTTCCAAGGTGGATAATTTACCATGAAGCTGCAGCTCGGCAGTGTGTCAGTAGTGATAGACAGCTGGGGTTTTCCCAGACCTTCTGCAGATCAGGGCTTTCATCTGCAGTGCAGAGAAATACAGGCCTGATACAGCAACAGGGGCCTTGAGAAGTGGAGGTGCAGGATGCAGCATGGGGGAGTACACGAATGGGACAATAAGAGACAGGGCAAAGGCTGGCACTGGAGCCCTTATGGCTATAAACAACTCTTCAGTGGTCAGCTACAGAAATATAGGACAGGATTTTGACAAAACAGGTTTTGAGGATAAAAAAGAAAACAAAGAAGTAGTATCTGACAAGTGTAACAGGCATAATAAATTCAGGTGAGACACAGAGCTGCAGACCAGGGATGAAAGATCACGGTGTAAAAGCACATTAGCAAACATACAAAAATCGCCCTGAATGGATCCTAGAGTGAGGAAGAAGAAACCATCAACATGGGCATCCTAATGCTCCCAGCAAAGGACTCCAGATGCTGACAGCTTCCTGTAATACGCCCACCACCCACATCAGGATGAAACCAGCAAGTTGAAGACCCTGAGGAGTGGAAGAAGAGTGAGCAGAAGATCAGGAAAAGGGGTAGAAAACAAGAAGTGTGTGTATAACAAGTTTAACTGAATTATTATAATTACTGTAACTTTTTCTGTATAGATGCATTCTTTCTCTTTCTGCAACAGTTACTCCTGGACTAACAATGATTCTTGGATTTGACAGTTAAAATTTTAATTATACTAACAATAAGCTCTTGACTTTGCCCCCCCGCAGAAAAGGTTTTGTGTGTAATACTGGCTCCATATCCCAATAAAGAAGTAAGAAAAATACTTGCTTGTGGTACCAGTAAACTACATCATTGTCACAAGAAGACGTGGTTGTTGTCAGAATAGCATCTACCAGTTGTGATATTGATACAGGGGCAGGTCACTAAATGAATCCCTGAAAAATGTCCTCTGACCTTGCCCCTAAACATTACTTACTGCAAAATGATAGATCCAGAAAAAAGAAGCAAAACATACAGTTACATGAAGCTGTGTATGAAGCTGTCTGCTGCTTTGCCTTGTGCTGAAGCAGTCTCAGATGACATTAAAAATCAAAGAAGAATCTCTCTTAGCTAACAGAGATCTGCAAGACATGAGCAATGAATTCAGCTCATCCCTGGATTTCTATGCCTACCTGGATGGAGAGTTGTTTATTTTCCTTTCACAGAGAAGACTATCAGACCCTATGTTTTGAGTTCTGTTACTCTTAAAATATTCAGAGTTTAAAGCTCACAGCAAGTCTATAGTTTAAAATGCTTGCATTTCTCAAGTATGTGTAGACTCAAATAAAATGGCTAAATATATCAAAAGAATCGGTTTTACAGGCTATAATCCATTACCCCTAAGAGTCATCATCTATCACAGCCAAAGGCAATTTATTAGTGTCGGAGAAAAACTAGCATTCCCCTTGTCAGGACGAATTCTGCACAGACTGTTACTTGATGAAAAAGCCACCATACTCCCCTTAATCAGCAGACAATAGTAAATGAAGACAAAACCCAATGAAGTTTCTTTCTTTAGTCACAATTTAAGGAGAAACAAAAAAGCTACAGAATGTTAATATGGGACTGAAAGGGACACGGCACACTGGTGGACGCCAAATGCAGAGTGCAGCATTTATTCTGTAGGCCTACGGGATAAAAGACACCACCAGAAATGAAGGACAACTGGTCCGATTGCAAATGGCAAATGAGTTACCATTTCTGATAGTGGAAATCAGCAAGACAGTCGAAAGCAATTGGACATGTAAATGAAATGGGAAAATTAGATCCATTAGGCATATTTTGAGCTTGATCTGTTTCCTGATGATTCTGTTTTTATTTCAGTAGATTGACTATTACTTCAGTGGTGTAACTCTAGATTGATGCTGGTGATGAGATTATTCAAGGTTTTTATACACAGACATGAGGAAGTTCCAATTATTGTGACCAACATATTCTGCTGTAGCATCCTTTCAGTATACACATCAGTTTCTGTGCTTTTTCTTTGGATAAAAATGAGTAGCCATAATTTACACAGTGCTGTCAGCTCAACGCATATTCATTATGATGCTTTTTAAGAATTTCTATCAACCAGAGTTTCTCTGAGACTTCACATTTCTAGGAAGTCTGGCTTGCTGCAGGACCATTTTTTTAAGTTGCCATTTTGACACTAGTAATTCATGCTGCAGAAGAGATCTTCACTGTGGTCCCTCTTTCAAGATATACTCTATAAGGCTTATTTTGTTACCCGCTTTCCTTTTTGTCTGTTTTGCCTCTGGTTAAAACTAAATCCTGCAGAAGCAAAAGACTGACAGATTTTGAATGAGAAGAAACAGAATATATGATTTTCAAACCGGACTCAAATCAGTACTCGTAAGTTTTATGAGCTCCTATGAGTAAATGCAAATGTTCTATTCTCACAGAAAGCTACAAACTAAATCAAGTCTTTGATTTTGAAGTAGACCTTACTCACTTCAATAAATCAAGAGGGAAGTTTAGGCATTTTGGCAACATATTTGTCAGAAGACAAGTTATGTGAAGACATGTAAGCAAATAATTTGTTCTGTTTTCTGTATTCTATTCGCTGAGTTGGGGGAGAAAGGGCCTCCAGACAAAGCAAATATGAGGGGCTTTCCCCTGCAAGACTGCTGCTGGAAGGAAACCATCGCTTTTTTGGCAGAGAGGAGAACGTTACAACTGATATTTCTCAAAACAAACCTCAATCTTTGGGCTTTTTTAATAAAATGAAAAAAAAGATATTTTTATGTTAGTTCTGTTTTGTTTAAATAGCTACTCTGCTTTTTACACATTCCCACAATGTTTTGCTCGTAGGCTCATGGTTTGGTTAAGCTGATGAATGGCCATTAGCATATGTGACTATTTCAAGGCTCGTTATGGCTCTGACTTTGCATATTATTCTATGGGAGACAGTGATCTTCCTCCCATCTCCCCACAACTGATCTCCAAGATGAACACCTCCATTCTTCACGTGGAAGTAGCTCTGGCAATCACTAGACCCCTCCATGAGCTGATTAAATTCACCCTAATGTGAGAAAGGATTTTTTCTGGTCTGAAGAAGATTTTTTTTCTAAATTTAGTGAGTTAGTTTTCATCCAAATCTATTCTCTCAGCTGGCTGAATGTGCAGGAAGGGCATTTGAGCTGCTGTGGAGTCATCAGGAAAGAGTTTTATTTTTTCATATCAAAAATTAATAACCTCTCATTTTCCCCTTTTCTTTTTCAGGAATAATATTATATGGTTTACAGTAAAGGGAGCCTGAGAGGTGAATCAGAGCTGTATCATATTGGTAGAAGTGCTTTTGCTTTTGAAAACATATGGTAGAAAATCATGTAACATGAACATTACACTATCCTGTGAATAAAGCTCACAGAACAACATGCCTACCTTCAAAGACTCTTCTGAAAATGCTTTGTAGAAAGTTGTGATAGACATGAAGGCTTTCTGATTGCAGTGCATCTATTCTAAACAAGAGACAATATTTCATTGATTTAAGGACTTTTATTTTTTTTTTTTCCATTTCAAACACAAAGAAGGGGTTTTGTGCCAAAAAATCATGTTTGTTTTTCTAACTGCATCAGTTGGTCTAATAAAAAAATCTCTTCTCTGAAAGTCTTGTTTTGGTGGATGTAAATACTGAAGGCTGCTGATATATGCATCAACGCTACATTTATGCAAGTCAATAACCATCAACACGCTGACTGAGCTAAGGTGATATAACACTATTTACCAAAGTTTTTATCCATAATTTTAAATAACCAGTGCTACATTGCATTCAAAATATTAATTTCTAACTAGATAGATCTGATATCCATTATCATCTCCCAAGAAATAATTGTTGCCATATTCCTTTTTCAAACATGAAGACAATCAGCTATATATATAAATTATGGTCTTTGATTTTATGCTGTTTAAGAATAAACTGTATTATGAATCACTCTTTTTTAATCCTTCATGTATAGTTGAAGCTCAAACAATCTGATACTAAATCTTCTGATGTTAAATTTATTCACAATGATAAATCATTGTTCTGCTTCTTAGTCTATTCTGCCAGCATGTTAGAAAATAAATCTGATATAAACATGAATAATTTGAATTATTTGCATGTTTGGAAAACTATTAAACTTAGGGAAATTGATTTATTTGCACAACTGAAAGGAAGCCACATTTGTATTCATTTTAGAAGTATGGTTCATCTCTATTCTAGTATATAAGAGTTTACCATTAAAAACAGTTCTAAAATGTTATCAACAAGACTCATTTTGAGAGAAAAAGTATTTCTAAAGTTACTGTATCATAAAATATAAGAAGTCATTATGTTTTAATTAGACTCAAATGTATCTGTGGTACAAAAATAGGTCAACCTCTAAAATCAGATTGCATGAAGTTACAGATGTATGAAAATCAGTTTGGGGGTTTAATAATTATATTTGGAAACAACATAGTTACATGCTGTAATTATAGTGTTAAACTACTGACTTCCTTCAAATGTCCATAAAGGAGAAGAAAGCACATGTGTTCAAAAGGTTTTTCAAGCATTATTAAGTCTAGTGTTGTCTAATTTGATCATGGGCTCCATTCTGCTAGCCTTCCTCATGTTAATCCATTTATTATAAGAGACTCTTCCAAGACTAAACATTTCAGCCTGGCTGAAAGCATTAGTCTTCATTTTGTAGAACATTAATCTAATTGTGTATGTGTCTGTATTACTGCTTAACATGAAAACCATATATTTTTCTATCCATATATTTGTTTTTGACATTTTTTACTCTATATTATATATTTATTCATCATTGTGATACCTTGTATTAACATTTAAAATAAGAACATTATAACTATCTGAAAAGGAAATTAAGTGAAAATGGAAATCCAGTTAAATCCAGTTAGAAGTTACGTCCAAGCTATGCAGGAGCTTGTAATTATTGGGTTTTTAAATCATGGCTGTAATACAGAAGTGAGAGCCTTTCCTAGTTTCTGTGTTGATGTGCATACTCTGATAGCATCTCACATCTCACTGTCTGAGGAGGAGCCATCATATTTTTTTACTGCAGTCAGGGACCATGATTCCAGGGTATGTTACGATATGCATTAGTCAGTAAGTCTAAATGCAATCTATATGACTAGCAGGAGCTATTCTATTTCCTCGTGGGAGAACTTAATGTTCTTACATAAAACCAGCTTTCAAGACAAATTCAGCATGGAATCTAGATCACATTAGCTTCCCACAGATCATAGGAAAGCATATGAATCAGTGAAATTCAAAATTAAGAGTACTGAATACACTGAATTCGGAGCTATCATACTACATACTATAGTTTATAGAATAAAAAAACAGTATCATGGTATTATTATATGGCAGTATAGTATAATAATACACTACACTGTTTGGAGAGTGGATCTAAACAAGACTATAAACTCCTTCAAGTCATTGAAAAAAAATTCCAAAGAACCAAGAAAAACCTAAAAGTGTTTAGCCCACATCACAGCATGTCTTTTACAGGCACCTTTCCAGCCTACAGACCAGCTGTTGAGCTTTTGCCCTTCTGACATCTAACTAAAACATTTCTCCTGTTTTGGAGGAGAGTGACTGTTCTTCTTTACAAGATGATGGCAGAAATAAGCACAGACAAAGAAATAGAAAGGCCCAGATTCAACCCATTCCTGAAAACTATTAGTGGTGCTTATATCTGGTATTATGCCCGTTTCATCCTCCAAGTGCCTCTTCATCAGATTTTCTTTATTAACTTTCTTCAAAGGTTTTCCACCAGCGGCTGAAATGAGACATCACTTTACTACCCTACTGTCCTGGTTTCGGCTGGGATAGAGTTAATTTTCTTCCTAGTAGCTGGCATAGTGCTGTGTTTTGGATTTAGTATAAGAATAATGTTGATAACACACTGATGTTTTAGTTGTTGCTAGGTAGGGCTTACCCTAGTCAAGGACTTTTTCAGCTTCCCATGCTCTGCCAGGTGCACAAGAAGCTGGGAGGGGGCACAGTCAAGATAGTTGATCCAAACCGACCAAAGGGCTATTCCATACCATATGACGTCATGCTCAGTATATAAACTGAGGGGAGTTGGCCAGGGAGCAGTGATCGCTGCTCAGGGACTGGCTGGGCGTCAGTCAGCGGGTGGTGAGCGGTTGCACCACTTGATTTTTTTTCCCTGGGTTTTGTTTCTCTCTCTCATTGTTCTCATCTTCATTACAATTTTTATTACTATTATTATTTATATTATTATTATTATATTTCAATTATTAAACTGTTCTTATCTCAACCCATGAGTTTTCTTACTTTTGCCCTTCAGATTCTCTCCCCCATCCCACCGGGGCAGGGGGAGGGTAAGTGAGCATCTGTGTGGTTCTTGGATGCCGACAGGGGCTAAACCACGACACATACTCACAGCTCCCACCCCCCTCATCTGAGAGGAATTTCCCCCAATGGCTTCTTCTTGAAACAGGTAGATAGCAATACACATGTGCTGGGTAAGAGCATCACTAAATCTTCCTTCCCTAAAGCAGGTGCTCTTAACAGATAGGTAGGCAACCAAGAAACTGAGCAAAACTTAATGTGACACGATTGGTTACCCTTTTAATTAGATTGACCTCAAAAAGATGAGCCTGTATGTTGTGAAAAAGGTATGATAAACTGTGTGACCTATATTCATCTCTGTAGATGTAAGACTGCATCTACATGGAAAAGCTGTCCTGCTTTTACAGTACATTTCCTAACAACATTTCCCCCCAACCTGTTTTGCTAAGACTTACTGATAGTTTGGGTCCCATGCAAGCCCTGTCAGCAGAAGACTGCCCAGATTAAATCATTGTTCAGGGTTGCCAGGCAAAATATGTGAGACTGAGACAGTGCTAAGTGGTATGGGATGCAGTCAAACCAGGGAGCAGGCTGACTCCTGCCCAGGTAGGGTGGCCTACGGTCAATGCACAGACCCACACTCCATCCCTGCTTGCTTTACAACATACATACAGACAGGAATTTCCTTCAGTGTTTTCTGGTGATAAAACAGGGACTGATCCAAAGCTGAATTCATCATGTTTGGGGTGCAGGGGGCTTCCACTGGAAAAGTTGAAAGCTGTAGGGGTGAGATAGACAGAAGAGAGGAAGAAAAACCAAGCCCTGAAGACCAACTAATCTAATGATAAAAACAATTATGTGGGATGCAGAATGCCATTTAGGACTCAGTTTGTATCTACTACTTTGTGGAAATCTTGGAGATAAAAATATTCTTTTTTTTTTTTAACTGGATGAGAAATGGGAATGTTTTTGAAGTCTTGAAAGTTTTAATGGAATAAGAAATATGGCTGGCTGTGCTCAATAATTTGCCCATCACTCTGCCATTGACATATGAGTATTGTCTTAGAAGACATCATCCTGAAACCTTTTAAAGCCATTCATTTTATTTTAAAGTCGTAAAATCCCTTGGTTTTATCTCCCATCTCAGATGTAAACAGTGCTTTTAGAGCCAGAACCAGGCCAATTTGAAACATTTTGTTCTCATAGTCAGGAGGGACTAAATTTAAAAGTGCTAGTGAGCCAACACCTGCTATGATTAAAAGATAGGCCCAACTCCATGCTTCATATTTATTTTTCAATGCATATGGGAGATGTGGTAAATCTCCAATAGGCTGCTCAACAGTTTCTAGCGGAAAACACATATAAACAACAATACGAGGAGAACAAAGTATCATGATATGGAAAGAGTAATTCTTTCAATGGATTATTGCTAAGGGACAGTCTAAATTTGTAAGCATTTAGAGATGGAATTTCTTTATACCCAGACTGGTTAAAACAGAGAAGAAAACTGCATAGATCTGTTTCAGAAGAAACTGAATATAGAGAAGGAAAAATATCAGAGGCTGTAGCAACATGCTTGATTCAGAGACATAGCTGATGAGATCAGACTTATATTTGTACTTCTCAGAAACGATGAGGGCCAGTGAATCATGACATTTCTCTTCTGGCAATGTACATTTAGTTCTATTGTATGCCCAGAATAAGATTTTAAAGCATTGCATATGTTTTCTTCTGGTTCTCCATGCAAGAGCAAATGTCACACTGAGAGGACTGACTCCTTATGTCATTAATAGGCAGAAAAATGTATTTTGCTTTAGACATAATTTGAAACTTCACTGTTAAAAATATTAAGTTTTCCGTACTCAATTATTTAAGCTTTTTTGGTAATCTTTCTTTTTTATATATTGTTGAATACAGGGCTCCTACGGAGAGTCACAGTCCAAAAAAAGACTTTGTCTGAATAACAAATCCAGCTGCATGCAATCACACTGCTTTATTACCCTTCCTAGGTCCCTCCCTGAAATACTCTTCTGCCAAGATGTCTACCAACATGAGAAAATCTAGTTAACAGGTTTTCTATGATCATTTTCGTCATGCTGATGAGTTAATATTTATTCTTGTATTCATAGAATCATAGAATCATAGAATAGTTTGGGTTGGAAGGGACCTTTAAAGGCCATCTAGTCCAACCCCCCTGCAATGAGCCGGGACATCTTTAACTAGATCATGTTGCTCAGAGCCCTGTCCAACCTGATCTTGAATGTTTCTAGGGATGGGGCCTCCACTACCTCTCTGGGCAACCTGTTCCAGTGCTTAACCACCCTCATTGTAAAAAATTTCTTCCTTATATCTCTTCTGAATCTACCCTCTTTTAGTTTAAAACTATTACCCTTTGTCCTATCGCTACAGGCCCTGCTAAAAAGTTTGTCCTCATCTTTTTTATAAGCCCCCTTTAAGAAGCGAAAGCCTGCAATAAGGTTTCCCAAGAGCCTTCTCTTCTCCAGGCTGAACAATGCCAAGTCTCTCAGCCTTTCCTCATAGGAGAGATGTTCCATCCCCCTGATCATTTTTGCGGCCCTCCTCTGGACCCACTCCAACAGGTCCGTGTACCATTTGATTTACCCACCTGTGGACAGGAAGGCATACTCCACATAACTTTAATACAGGCATGATGGCACAGGCTTCAGTGAAATCTCTAGAAGCATAGCAAGGATCCTGGATAGGTGCCTAGGTTGCTAGTGTATGTTGAAATCAATAGTGAACATAATTATTGCTATTGTTTTGCATGCTAGTTGTATTTAGGCTGGCATTGTTATGACAAAAATGAAATACAATTATATGTTTTGCTCCACTGTGAATAAAATCTCTGAGCCTTCAAGACAGAGATAATCTCTTCCTTAGGTATTAGTAGAGAATCTAGCTTTGACCTCTAGGAATGACCATACTACTTCTAGTGTTACTGCTGCTACTAAGAAGCAAGTGAAGAAGCTTAAAAATCTCAAAACCACAATGTAACAAGGAAACAAGAAAGGAAATAATGTAAATTCACTCTGAGGGCACCAGGGTAGTACTATCAGACTAGATGGAAATTATCAGTACATCTTTTAATTTTATTGGATGCGTCATAGTCTTCTGTCAGCAGTTTCAGAAACCATGGAGTTGTCTCTGACAGAGAAGTTTCTGGATGGCATCTGTTTAAGCAATATTGGAAATAAAATATGTTATTTGTTTTCCTGTTATCCTAACAACAGCCTTGATAACATGCAAATTACATAGTTTGCAGACATATAAAAAAGCAAACCAGATACAGACATATCTGCCTTTTTCTGCCCACTTGCTGCTTAAACTGTGCAGACAGACATACAGCTAATGATCCTGTTCCTTCAATTTTAAATTATAAGGCTCTTTTGCTGGGAGTTGTTCCTCACCATTATTATCCTCTTTTGTGGAGGTCAACAAATAAAACAGATGTTTGTGTTATAACTGAAGAGCTGAAGTGATACTTAATGTAGTAGAAAGTCGGAGTACTCCTCATCAAAGTAGAGAAAGCTGAACACTCCTATTTCACATTCTGAGTCCAAGAGAGCCTTTGTCTCTTGGCTGTCATTTCCCACCAATACTTTTACCATGACCTGTTTTTTATCAGGTTTGTAAAATCAGGCTTAGAGACAGCTCCTCGGTTAGAGTATATCCACAGACCCCCTCTAGCTGTAATGGAGTTTTACCATGTATTCATCCCATTTGATGCAGACTCAAACTTAGGCTCATATTTCACGGTGTTATAAATAGGCAAACACGCTGGCTTCATAGGGTCATTCAGAAACTCTTTGCATTTGCTCTTTGGCTGTAATTTTTGTTTATGAGAGCTGTTGTACAGTTTGGCAAGTTAAACATTACATTTCTGCTCCTGACTTCTAAATCTCATGGCTATCAATATGAAAAGCTGATTAAAACAGAAAAATCAGCTCTCAGTTACCTACAGAAATGTGTACTTCCACATTCTACTTTGTAATGCCTAGATTTCAACTTGGATGACAACGACGTACTATCTAAAAATAATCTCATGCTTTCTGAAAGGTGTCACTAGAGCTGGCTTAGGATAGCTGCTATATGTCTGGGCTTCGTTCATTCTTGTACGGATGAAACATTCAAACGTAGATATTTTGTTTAAGTAAATATGAATGACAGCTTTTTTCCCCCCTAGTAACAACTGTTTATATTTCATTGGAAAATCAAGTGATGAAAATATTTGAAAATTTGAAAACAGACATTTTTATATGGAAAAAACTGTGACAGCTTTTACCCCAGCCTGATAGTAAAAGTAGTTCACATGCTTTCTGTTATTACCATCCTCCATATGACAGATTCCCTGGCTAGAATACATTTTCCTATAATGCACTATTGCCTCCCGCTCCTGGGACTTCTATCTTTAGTGAATCATTGAAGGCTGAGTCTGACTGGGGAACATGACCAGAAGGAGAAAGTGGTGATAATAGGAAATCACACTATAACTTCTATATGGAAATATGTAAGTTTTCAGTGAATTACATGAGATTATAAGATGATATTATGGAATTCACACTTATTTAAGTGATGAGTGCAAAAAAAATCTATTATTCCCCTGCTCTTCTAACCATAGCTCTTACCACTCTGTTGCTTATGTCTCTGACTGTTAGTATATTGAATTCAATGATTCTCCAGGAGTTAGTACAACACAAGTGTTTTTACAGGGTAGTGCAAAATCTGGCCTATAATGTGTTCCTGGATCTATTCCAAGAATGTTGGAGTCAGTAAAAAAGTCTATTAATCTCAGTGGTCTTTGTATCAGGCTCTACAGAAAGTGTGATATCGTAGATTCCTTAGCACAAAAGTAATAGAAAAAAGCTTATTTTAATAAAATTCTTGTAGTCAAAAGCTTTGTAAATAAATTCTTTTTATTTCAGGATAGGACAGTTGTTGATTGTATCTGAAAGTGGAAAATCTTTCAAAAATATTTTCCTCTATAGACTGGAAATGCAGATTTCAAAGTGGTATCATCCCCCTGCCCCCTGCCTTCCCTGCTGTTGCTTTAGTTTCTTCAAATATATTTAAAATAATAATAATTTTACTTCCAAAACGTTCTAGCCTTCAGCCTCCACCAGATCTCTGCTTCCCACTCTTTGTTGGACACATCTATCATATTTTCATCATGTCTCAAAAAGGTTTTTTACACGTATGTTTTCAAATGCCTTCTGTAATCCTTTTGAAGCCTACAGATTCCAAAACATGTCTTATTTGACATCTGGAACTGCCTGCTTTAATCCATTTTTAGTCAAGCAGTCTGCTGTACAGTGTTTGGTATCCCCATGACATATTAATGTTTAGATTTAAAATGTTAGTCTTCAATAAGACACTGTACTATGCTATTTTTAAATTATTTCATCTATCGCTTGCCAAGCTGTTATGTACGATATGATGAGGGAGCTAAAATACTCATGACCATCAGTACCTGTGATAGAATGATCCAAAACCTTCAGGAAAGTGTCGAGCACGACCCTTCATCCAGTAGTTGGAAAAAGGAATCTGGCTTTTGCTGGTTTAGAACTGATTCTGAGGAAGTGACTAAGAATATGAAGATGGAAAGCAATTTGGATGAAAGCAGTTCCAGCACAAGTGTGATTGTAGACAAGGAGAAAGAAATCCCCCAAAGGGAGTTTTCCAAAAACTCAAGAAAACAGTGAGAGCTCCTGGGATGGTGTTCTAAAGGATAATATAGTTCAGATGAGCAAGCAGTTTTTGAAGGGAGGCAATATTAATGTCAAGGGGAAAACTGCCCTTTTGTTATATGTTACCATTGCAGTACCAAAAGTCTTTTAATGACCATGACATTATTAGTCATATAAAAAAGGGGCTCAAAGACACAGTACGAAGAATACATAGAAAAGCATAGTACAAGTTTGTTGTGACAAAATCAAGAAAAAAAAAGAACATAATGAAATATACAAAGAAAGATATAAAATTAAAATAGCACAAAAATTACATTAGAAAAGGTAGAGCAGTGTAGGCCTCTTTGTAAGGAAGACAAACAATAAATTGTTGACATGGAAAAGAATGAATTTGCCTTTTTTCTTTTTTTGATTATCTAACTTGTTTCAAGATGCTGTAAAAAGGTTAATAATAGCCATACATTCAACACAGTTAAAATTAACAACAGAAACACAGGTCATACCAGACAAAATGATACTTAATATTTCAAGTTGTCAGCAAGACAAGAATTATACTGCAGGATTCAGGCAGAACTTGGCAGAGCAATCCTTGACTCCTTAGCAATTGTTTTCAGGAATCCCTGGAGGAAACACAAGACCTCAAAGATCCTGAATGGGTAAACACAATAACTATTTTTAAAAAGGTATATAATGAGTGATCTAGGAATTTATAGATAAGGCAGACTAGCTTCAGTATCAAAAGGGATCCTGGAAAAAATCATGCAACTTTAAATTTGTAAGTATTGAAATATTCTCGATGATAAAAGAAGATAGTAAGTGAGAATGTGAATTGACAATAAATTATTATGCCAATTATAATTTTTTTCTTCTTTAACCTAACTTTTAGACCACCGAATAGGAGACAAGTAGATTACAACATAGATGTTGCCTTGAGTAAAGCTTTATTGAGTCCCAAATTATATTTTTGGAAGCAGAATAGAGAACTATGGTCTGTATACAGTGATTTTGTAAGGTAGGTACTAACTGAAAGATAATATTCAAAGACCAGTCAAAGACTTCAGTCAAACTGAAGGACTCTATCAATGGAGTCTCATAGTCTACCTCTGGAGAGCACACTAGGGAAATGTGCTCCTGAAGTCCAGGATTCAGGTCCCCAAGTTGCCAGGACAGGAGTTGGCTAGATCATGCTGTGAGCCTCTGCTTCCCTCAGACCTTGCCTGGTACTGTTTTCACAGAAATCAAGGAGAAAGAAAATTGAAAGGCAAGAATGCAAAAGGGGGAAAACTGGGTAGGTATAACTGTCACAAAAATGCATGTCAGCTTGGACTGGATCGCAGGTGGAAAACGAGTCATTGGTGTAATGCAGTTATTGAAAAAATAGCTATTGGATTGAAGTGTACTAGCAAGCATGTTACATGTAAGGCATGAAAAGTCCTCAGAACTAGTTGCGCTTTGATGGGAGTACATATGTCCAGTGTTGGAATCCACACCTTAAAAACTGCAGGCAAGCTAGGAGTCAGAAAGAAAAAAGTATAATGGATAAGAAAACAAGATGTCTGAGCAGAGCACGGATGGGTTGCATTTTTGTGTGACCTGGAAAAACAACCGGAAGAGGTGACATGAACGTGTCTTTGAAAAGACGTCATGGATTATTCCACCTGTGTGGTCCTTATGGGCCGGGTGAGCTGTACCCAACTTATTGTGCAGAAAATCTGAAAATATTAATAAAATTAGTAAAAAATCTTTCTAACTTGAGGTTAATTAAAGCGCTTTAAGCAAACTCCATCAGAAGGTCAGCAAATTCCTACAAAACAGGATTTTCAAGAACTAATTAAGCAAATATTTGGAAGGGTATCGCGTGTAGGATATACTTGATTCTGTCTTACAATATAGGATGAAATGCAGGACCTCTTGCAGCTCTCCTTAGCCCTACATTTTTATTATTCTGTATATAATGAGCTCCAACATCAAATTGCTTTCACAGGCTAGGAAATAATGACCTGAATCTCAAATTACTTACGTTGATTCATGCTAATGTAATCAGCTACATAACTGGTGTTGCCCCTGATAAGACATAACATGGGCAGGAAAAAGAACATAATTTTGACCTGGGTTCAATCCTAATTAAATGCAGAAGATACACTCTTTTCCCAGGATTATGATTTTTTATTGTGGCTCTCTCCTAGTAGGTAAACATTCATCTTCATAAAGATCTGAGGAACATTTGTATTCCTTATTCACAGTACTCTGAAAAGAGGATCACACCTAATTTCCTCATAAGAAATAAAATAACCATTGCAGTGTTTTAGGATTTGTTCTTTTGTGGGCCTTTTCCTTCCCTGCATCAGCTGAGAAATATTTACTGTATAATGTTGGATCACATAATCTTATTCTATTCCTTGAAGTATGAAATAATTTTTCTTTGTTTCCTGTGTCTAACAGCTTGCAACATGATGCTTTTTAGTGACAGAACACAAGGTCTTCATTTAAATGTTGGCTTGTAAGAAGCAAATGGACGTTCCATTTTACCCTACAGTAAGGAATTTGGCAAAGCCATTCATGAAAGCTGTTTGCCAACAGCAGAGAGGAACACAGGATCAGTGAAGAATTTGACACTCGCCTCTCTTGCACCTTCAACCCTTTCACCCTAAACCAAATCAAGACTGAATGACAGTCTTTTGATGATATGCCACGTAACTTGCCTCTGGTTTTTTTTGATGCATCTTTTTGCACTCTGAGCCAGCCCAGGCTCTAAATAGTAATCAGTCATAATCAGGTAATAGCACACGAATTTCAGGCACCCTCGAGAAAGAGTACCTCTTGAGATGGTCTGCTACCCATAGCAAACACATAAAAATCACACCACTTCTAATCACCCTCCTTTTTCTTAATCTCTTCCAGGGTTTCTCATGGCTACCACCATCACCGTGTCCAGCCTCAGATCCAGGAGTTTCCTAACCAGTACTTCTGAGACATGACATGCCAGCAAGATGATAGACCTCTTGAGTTTGGACAAATTGTTTCCTAAATACTATAGGTAACTTCCTCCTCCTTTTCTGGAGGATTATTGGAACCTGCAGATGCCATTTTTGATGACTAATAGGTTATTTGCATATGACAGCAGGTTTCTATGGATGGAGTGGTATGCCCCTGTCTTTTTGAATCTTTATTGAATATTTTCCCACTGTTTGAGAGCTCTGCTTTGCAGTCTGTATTTCCAACTGACAGTTTCTTCAGCACTGCAGACTTCTCAATAGAGAAGTCCTGAATTAAATAATTTTTTTAAAGTAATGACATTTAGAAAAGCATTAGATTTATCACAAATTCAAAGTTGACTGTAAAGTTAGGAATAGAATATCTAAGGTTATCCACCACAGTCAGTAAGATGAAATCATCATAATTATTACCATCATAGTAAGAATGTTTCTGTTAGTAAGTGACAGGATATAACAAGGTATGCTTTGTTGATCTATATTAAGTTCATTGACTTGCCAATAGTTATTGAGGGACTTCAGGTGTTTTTTTTTTTTCTGTGTATAAGTTGAAACAGTGTTTTTGATAACTCTTTTGTTCCTTTTCTCCATACTCATGCTGGCTCCTAACTATAACCTTCCAATTTGATTTAAATAATTCACAAAACTTGACACCTGCTGATGCCAGGGGAGGATGTGCTGGGGAGGCATTGTGGTTTCCATTGGAAACCTTACAAACCTCTGTAGTTTTGCATGGGAACATAACACATTAGCCTAATGTTTTGCTTTGAGTGTTAAGAGTTTTATGAAGCCAGAACTCCCAGAGTGAGCCTGAGGAACAAAAGAAAAAGCTTACATGGAGTTCAGCAAGCCACTTGATGATTGTCACACAGCTCTGTTAATGATTACCAAAGTTTTCAAAACCTTGGGTCAGAACTAATTTCTGCCATTCCGCGTGTATTTTCCTTTGGCTTCATTAGTGCTGGAAAGAGGAGGGTGGAATTCCAGTTAGCATATTTGGGGTTGCACCTGTTGTCCATGTTTTTTCACTTGGACATGGTCCTACTTGTCCTTCAGAAACTCAGCCAAGCTAATTTGGATATGTTTTTTACATATTCATTTACATATTCATTGACTTCTGTGTTTCACTCCACTTGCAAAGAATATATATTATGACATTTTGAATACCCTCATCTCTGACCATCATATTAATTCTCTTTATCTTTGGGACTGTTCAACTATACTGCAACTTGGGAAAACTTTATAGTGTGGTGAATAACGCAGACTCTGTCTTCACCATTATCTTGGCTGGGGAGCACCAGCAGTGGTTCCTGGGTCATTGCAATTTTTTCTGGACAATTCGTATTACCTTCACAAGTACAGACTTAGGTTTTTCTACTAACTAGTACTACTAAATTGTGGCCGCACAATTTATTTCATCTTGCAACAGGCCCCTCCAAAAGCTTACCAACTGCTTTAGACTGTCAGAGAAAGGGAAAGGACCCTCATGTCTGTAACTGATCACACGTTAACGTGAAGATTGATTTTGGCTGTTGTGTGGAAAGAAGGCACCATTGTTCGAAAAAAACATGGAAGCAGGAAGCACTGTTATAAAAACATCCATCAGCGGAATTGGTCATACCGATGGGATGATAGACCTGTTTCTTGGTAGGAAATTGTGTTGGATAATTGCATTTTGCATGTCATAAATACCTTTGAGGTTCAGTTGAATGTGAGATTCTTCTTGCCTTACTCAATTGCATATAGCTGTTATGTTCTGTTTAATGACTACCTCTGTCTCCTGTTTTTAACAGACATCTGTATTTTGTTAGTAAGAAATGTTTTCTTTCAGTGAATTCTTGTCCGAACACGAATTTCGTTAACATGTGAAAGCAGTAAATTTTTTACGAAAGGTGAAATAGAGTATTGTGTTGTTTGGGGTTTTTTCCCTTGTAAATGAAGGAGTTCTTATTCATTAACTATAATTGTTATATTTTATTCTGGAATTTTTCATCAAATATAAAATAAAAAGAAAAAGAATGTCTGTGTTCAGTAGTGTTTATAATTTAAATAAATAAAAAGAAAGGAGATAAGCAACTGCTTTCAAAAGGAAAGATGCAAATCATACTTAAGAAATGAATGTGTTTTCCTTCACTCATTATTTCCATATTTCTTTTAGGCATATAGGGGCAGAAGGCCAAAAAAACAGCTACAGTCATAGATGTGGTAAGAAGATCTTTTACTTTTCTCCCTTCAAAGACGTACTGAACCAGAAAGCAATTTCTACAGAGATTCTTGCCCTCGGCAGTAGCAAAACATGTAGGCCTATTATTTTGCAAGATACAATACATTTCCAGAATTCTTTAGTAAAATGGCCATGGAGACTATTTAAGTACAATCTTCACCAGCAGTATTCAGGGTCATACTTTTTTTTTCATTGCAGCACTCTACCTGTACCAGAATGAAAAACATTGTTTCATCAGTCAACAGCCTAGAAACAGGATTAACATGCTGGGGTAACCCATGATTGGGTCAATTGCAAAATTGCATCCATTAGAAAATGACCTGATCCCCAAAGGGCAGGCTGGTCAAATATATGTAGTGTTCATCCAGCTGATATCAAGCAGCTGTGGATGAACACTAACAATTTGGGTGTAAGTTGTCTAGAGAGAAGCCATGTTCACTCTGATGTTCCCTTCATTTCTCTTCAGGTTTGGTTCATTGCCTTCAAAAGTTTTATTCTGAATATGCATAGGGTATTTGTTTGGTGTTCATTCTTAATATTTTGGATCCAACTGTGTTTTGATAATACATGATGCTGTCTCACATCTGCACATGGGCTTATAGTTCATATTTTTGAATGACCATTTGCATGTACAAATCCTTGAACAAGACAATTCCTGTCTGTGAATGGGGTTCTTAAGAAACAGCACCCTAATCTTACCTCAGCTCCTATAGTTAACAGTGCTTTTACACATGGAGACCTCTCTTATTATTGCTACCAGTGCTCAAAATTTTTATCTCTAGAAAAATTTGAAAAGCTGAGTGTTAGAAGGAAATAGAGCTGTCTTTTGCAATTCTACAAATCTGCAAACCAATTCACTTCAAAAATTGACTAGAAAACAAAATAAATTTCATTCCTGATATCATCACAGCTATATCATTTAGAGACTTTCTCATAGTGCTGATAACTGTTTTATCCTTGAGCAGGCTGCCTGGCTGTCCAGCTGAGAGAGAACTTCCTTTCATTTCATTAGAAAATACAATCTTTAAAAAAAAAAAAATTTAAAAAATTTCATTATTTTGGTATATAATCCCTTTTAACCACACATTGACTAGTAACTGTAAAGTTGTTATCCATTCTTATTTTTGTATGCTGTCACTGATTTTTTTTTTTCTTTCTCAATATGTTGTTTGCTGTGGTTTATACCATTCCCGTGAGACAGCCTGGGGACTGATATTGTCTGCCAGACAGCCCTGTCTTGTTCCATACATTTTGCCTGGGGCCAGATGATGATCACTGGTTCTTCCCAAGTTTCTGTCATAATGTTTGTCCTCTGATTGTGCTGAACTAAATAAATTATTAAGAGCTACTGGATTATGTTCTCTACAACATTTGAGTGAAAGGTCTTTACTTACTGTCATGATCCAAACTGGGCTGCCCAGGGACAATTGTGGCAGTTCTGTGATTCCCTTGGGCTAAATTACGGTGAAACAACACCAAACGATGGATTAAACACTTCATTGATGGTAGAAACAACCTGAACTTGGCAAGCATTAACGGTAGGCAACCTGAACTTGGAAAGCGTAGCAGTAGGCAACGTGGGTTCTAATTGAAATACTTATAAGAAGAAAGGAAAAAGAGGAAAGAGCGAGGGCGGGGGCGGAGAGGAGACAGAGTTATCACCACCCTTGGATTCTGCGATGACAATGGTAGATGTGGTGATCCTCCAGTGGTGGGTGCACACACCTGGCTTTCTCGGAGTCGTGCCTTTTATAAGCCAGTCTCTGCCTTTCAATTGTGTCAAGCCCATCCCCTTGATGACTTATATGGTTCTTGTTTCAGAAAGTTCTCAATCTCCTGTGCAGGTATCATTGTGGGGAGTGGTCGCGAGGTGCTCTTTCAGTGGTTGTGAGCCCCCTCCTCACATGAACTATATGTGACCTCTGGCCATATATGGTGAGTTGTGAGGCACATCAGAAATACGGAACTGCACATCCTCCAATATGCCTTCCCGCGCTCTGTGCCAACCAACTTCTCACTTGTAATTTGATGTTGCCATGCAGATCTTAACTTGTTTTGCCACAATGTTTGAGACATCAACCAACCGCCACAATGTTTTGAGACATCAACATACTAATGTATGTTTCAGTCTCTCACACTGAAAGAGTTAATGTATGTTGATGTCTCAAACTCTTTCAGTCTCTCACACATACCTCTTTGTAGAGCAAAGAAAGTTGCAGGTAATTACATTTTGTCAGTAACATATTTACAGGTTTCAGCTGGCTTTGGAACAGGAGGCATTGGAAATGATTATGCAGTCTGCTTTTCATAATTAAGTATATATTTGTGGTTAGGAGATCTTGCATTGACTTTCTCACTGGCTGTAATAAGGCTATTATTTCACCCAATTGCTGATATGCCGAAGTTCCTGCGCAGCCTATTTTATTTTATCCTCCTGTCTTTCGCTGCTATTTTTAAACGGGCATTACTCCCTAAATTCACAGATGATGAGGCCAAAAGGTCTGCAGGGCAGCACAGGGCTTCCATGGTGGCCCCAGGGAGGCTGCGTGCTTGCGGCACCAGCACCAGGCTCATCCCTGCTTCCTGGCCATGCTGTTTGCCCGTGTTGTGAGCCCCATGGAGCCACTCAAGACAGCTCTGCATCCAATCAGGTAGCCAGTGATTGCCAGAAACATGAGAAATCTTTAGTTCTCATGTTTAGAGGTTTAAGCATCCTCTGATAAATAGTTAATACCTCTCCATGAAAAGCAGGGGTGATGACAGTGGTATCACTGTAGCGAACAAATGGCTCCCCATCACCACATGACACCAGCTATACTCTGATGGATTTTTTTAACACAAAGCATATGCACCGTAGCTCCATAGTCCTAGGCAGTGCTGGCACAGCGTATTGATAATTCTCAGTCCATCCTGATGCTTGCATGCCTGCATACAAGTGCACATTCTCCTACGCATAAGCTTACAGAGTCAACATAGTCATTATCAGCTAAGAAAAAAAAATGTTTGTAATTTTTCACGGAGAGATAGATCAAAATTCTCTTATTTGAAATGGGGATATTGACTTAGCATCTATTTAAATAAAGCAACATGGAGGCTGGAAATTGGTATTTGTGTGTGTGTTTCTGTGTGCTTACTGTTTCTCAAACCAAGTGTCTAAGGGAGACAGCAATAATAAGGAAAGAGTGAACAGAAAGTATGTAACAATGGAAAAGAATTAGAAAAATAGATCATTTCCTCTCTTACAAATTTAAATTAATTTGATAGCTTTATGATGAGTTAATGATTTAACACAATTCCATGTAAATACATCACCCACTTAATAATGTATGAACATGCCATATGAAGTCTGACTCTGAATTACTTTAATGCTAAAATAATTTAAAAATAAATCAAAGATTTTAAATGTATAAAATTTGAACATTAAGCTACACAAAGTAGGATATAAAAGCACAGTAAATGATAGATCAAAATGTACTTTAAAATGTTTGTAATTACTTTCATGTGAATAAAGACTACTTATGCAGAAATAGATCTACACAAATATCTTGCAATGGATATTGGTAACTTCAACATGAAATAAATAGAGTTAACTGTTGGGTCTCTAAAGTGTTACAAAATTTATTCTTATGACAATGAGGCATTTCCATGACGTTATTTATGAGCATATTTGACAAGTGACTAAAAGAATTATCCCCACAGAAATAAAAAAAAATCTGTGAAGAAATAAACAACCTGAATTTGCTCTGAATTTCAATAAATGAGCACAATATACAACTCAAATATACTCTGCTTCAAGGAATCTCAGCAACACTCAAGTCCAAAAAAGAACAGTGCAAATGCATTTGAGAAAATGAATATCACCAAATATACACTGTAGAGCATATAAATATTGTTATTACAGCCAAACTATGTTCATTCACGCACAGCAGGTTCATTTATTCATCTCAGATTGATGTAATAGATCAACATATATATAGTCTCCTTACAATAGGCAGTTCCCTGCAAACAGATGATAAAATTAAATATGTAAGTGAGAAGGCGGGTAAATACTCAGCGGCGTTTTGGTGTCGTTTGTTTTACAGCTAATTAGAGGGGTCCAAAATATAGCCAGAGAATGAGACAAAACCTAAATTGTGTGGACAGTTAAAGTCCATTGTTCAAGCTCATTCCCTGACTTTTATTTAGGACATTCTCCACCATGGTTATATTGATTCTGCTCCTGTACATTTGACTATTTTAAAAACAGTAGAAGGAAAACACTTGGTAGCTTTTATCTGTGAAGCTCTGGGTACTTTTGCATTGTCAAAAAACTTAACTCTTCATTGCATTCCTGGGCCTTTGTCCACAGATTGTCCATATAGCATTACAGTTATTTTATGTTGCAGTTTCTTGTCTGAGTGTTCCTCTCACAACAAAACTCAGCATGGCAGGATGAGTGTGGGGGCACCTGCTCTGGCTCCCTCCCATCCTTGCCAACACTATCCCAGCAAGGTCTGCTCCCCCAGGCACCCACCCATGACTTAATGTCACACCCCCGGACATTCCACTTCCACCTCTGTTTCTCACCATAAAAAATAGTACTGTAGCACAGCCCTCAGATTGTTTTGGATGCTTTGAAAGGGGGAGGGAGCAAAGAAAAAAAAAAGAAAAAGAAAAAATTCCCCAAAACCCCAGAACTAAAACAAACTCCAAACCAGTAAATACAATCTCTATCGGTTAGGTTTGCCAGTACATGCACAGATTCTATGATTATGTCCTCTGTTTAAAAATATAGATGTTCCCTGTGTACCATTAATGACATGAAACCTTACAAAAACTCTGTTATAAATACAGGGCTATTTGCTGAACAAGACAGTTATAAATAGTTTGATGTCACCCACATCTTCACGCAGATTGGGTACCAGTCTGGGAAACACATTCATTAATGTCTGGGTCCTCCTAGAGCATGGGTTGGAGGCTGCCTAATGAAGATTAATGAAGAAAAACAGAGAGAAGAAAAACAACAAGCATTTTCATTTATATCTTTAACTAGAATATTGCAGGTGGGACACCAAGACATCAGACAAAATGCTAGAATTGAAACACTGTCTCTTTATTATGTAAAGAGACATTCATCACAAGAAGGAAGAGTACATATTTTTCCTTCAGCTTCTCTGTCATTTTCTAGGATTTATTTTTCATTAGACACATGCTTTTACAGGTGATAGAAAAGTGCTAATGTTCAGACTTTGGATCATGTCCTGCTATCACAGAAGATTTATTTCTCAGATGAAACTGGCAAGGTGCAGCAGATGGTGACTGAGACCATTTGTTGCTGAGAAATAAAATATTTTAGAAATCCATGCACAATATAGGGTTAACTTTCCATGCAAGGCAATTCTGGATTAAGCTGACTTCCTCCAAACCTTCCTGTGAGCTTCAGTAGCTTTGAAAAACAGTTCTGAAAATGCGTCTGAAAATAATACTTCAAAGCAACATGTCAAACAACGTAGCAAAGTTAAAGAGTATTTTTGGAGCACACCTATGAAGGTCAGCTGAGTTTGACTTTTAGAATTACTGGTTCTGCTCCTGGTGAAAAAATTTCCTCGTCTAAACAGCTTTTTATCTTTTAGTACAAGCCAGTTAAATTGTGAGAGAGGATACCACTGAAAAAAAAAATCTGATTCCTTAAAAGAAAATAGTTCTCTATATAACGTTTGAATCCAGAATTACATAGCCAGGGAAGTTCAGGCATGTGTATGTGATTTAGTACTCCTAACAGGGTTATTAATAAAACATTTTGGGCTTCTAAAATAGTTTTCTCTATCTTCTTTTGATAAAGAAACAACTACAGTACAGCACGCACTGCCTACGGTGCATGGTTTTTTTAGAATTAGAAGAAAGAAAAAGAGGGAAATTTGGATGAAATCTATGCAAAGAAAGATTTTCTCTGCTGTAGTTGGTAGGAGAGAGTAGCTTGGATGGTGGTCTGTGTGGGGGCTCCGTGCTGAGCAGGCAGTCGAGAGCTGGCTGTGGATGCTGGGGAGGGAGGGAGCGACCCGAGCTGCAGGTCCCCGTGCTGGTGCCTGCCTTCAGGGTTCCCGAAGGGACAGCAGCCGCAGTCAGTGTATGTACCACAGTATGCTGGTGACTGTGGATGGAGAAGGCCAGCCTGCTGATCTGGCACGGTGTCTGTGGGTATGTGCTGCCTTACAGGAATCCAGAGGAGTTTGAAAAATGTTTCAGACTCATCCAGCCATTTGACTGTCAGTGCCTGGCGCTTGAATGATGACTGGCCATTTTTTAGCAAGGTTACCAAGACAGTAGAGCTACTACTATCTGTGTCATTAAGCTGATGCAGTCACTCTGAACAAGAGATAAAAAGGAGATAAAGGAGAAGTCTTGAATATCTCAGATTGCCTGCATATCAATGTAAGAAAATAGGTTAAAAACAAAAAAAGCCTTAAGAAGATAGAAGTCAATAGTTTAATTGGCTTATCAGACACTGACAAGAATATTAATAGAAGTGTATGACTTGTTCATATAGGAACAAGGAATATTGATTTGTTTATTAGTGGTCAGTAATATAGATAAACAACCCAAAGTATTTGTCCTGGGCATTTTAGAGAAAATAAAACTGAGAAGAAATATGAAAGCAATCTTTAAGTATGCACATGAGGGCTGCAAAAATGAGTTGAATAATATCTTTCCACAGGACCTGAATGAACTGGCTTATTTATTGAACACATATAATTTATATGTTCCTTTTCTGGGTTAAGTAAGGTGGCCCATCCACATAAGGTCGGTAAATTGTTGTTGGGTAAGATGACACCTCATGCTACCGAGTCCCTTTTAGTCCCTACCTACTATCACTTCTAACCTCTCCTCAAACATTTGTCACCCACATGAGCTCTCCTTCCTTCCTTCCTCTTCAGGGTCACAAGTCCTGCAAAAATCAGTTTATTAATAGTCCAATTAAGTTTGTACAATAGTTTGTGCAATTACAAAAGGAGAAATTAGTCTAGACTTGAGGAGAAGTTTTCTACCAACACTGAGAATTGAGTGCTAGACTGGTTTAGGTGGCATGACTATGGTATTTCCACCTTAAAAATAGTATAGAGCTGCACAAGCATCTGTCAGGCATGGTCCAGTGGTGGCCATTTCTGCTTTAGGATACTTTAGATTCCCTAATACAGCACTCCTACTCCTTCTGGCAGCTCCAGAAAGCTCCTTTCGAGTGAGACACTGCAGTAACCAACCCTGACATGTGCTTCAGGAACTACAGCAGTCCTAATGCAGAGTCCAAGACCGAGTATCCTGCCATTTTTATAGTCTTTTCCTCTAGTAGCTGCTTTTTATTTTGAAGACCCTGCCTGATGAAGTTAAAAACAGATCTGAGTGCATCTCTCAGCTCCTCCAGCATCACTGTGACTCTTGGGGCTGCTGCACTCCTTCTGGCTCCAGCAGCCCTTGACCGTGGCTGAAACAGTGACCACATGAGCGGTCTCCCATGTCAGGAAAAAATTAAGGACACTTTTTCACCACGGTTAGAGTTGTGTTTCCTGACTAACAGCACAAATCAAAACTAGTGCTACCTGGCACCAGTGCTATCTTCTCATGGGTCAGAGACAGTGGCAGAACGAAGAACTGGGAAACGTAAGGCTGTGCTCTGTGAAGAGGATTTCTACCTCATTCGCCTCCTGCAGGATTTCTCCAAAGGCCAAGAATAATCTAACCATGCATTCTTGGCAACACCTTTTTTGTTTATTGAATGAAAATGGCATTATATGTTCCTTTTTACTTTACGTGGACCATTTCTTTTCACTAACAGTAACCTATTAAGACTAATCTTGTAGGTTACTTTTAAAAGATTTATTGCCTCTAAATTAAAGATATTAATTTCATGACCCATCAGACCTCAGCGCTTTTCCCAGATAGAAGCAAGATGTTAAAATGTCGTTATTATTTTTTTGAAATCACGTTCAAATTTAGCATTTTAGATGGTCGATATTGACTGTTTTGGAAACCATTGTTTAGGAGACAAAGCATGAAAAACGTTCTTTATTCACATGTGAGGTATGAAAGCAGCTTGCGCATAGGAATTTTTTTCTAGGGTGACAGATGAAACAGTTCTTACGCTATCAAGTGATTTAACATTAAAACTAAATTCTGACAAATACAAATATTTTAGCAGAGGGAAAGGTCTCTATAGACATAAAATCATTACAGAAGTCACTACAAAGAAAGAAAATGATATAACAGTCACAGGATCTCAATGATTAGAAAATTTGATTTTTCCGTAGTTCAAGCAATCTCTTTAGTTTTGGAAAAGTATTCATAAATTTTAACATGCATAATAAACCTAAAAATTCTTGAAAATCTTGACAGTCACTTGCACAAATGATACAATTACACAGAGAAGTATTTCCACCCACAAAATTATCTAAGAGGGGAAAAAAAAGAAAAAAAAAGATTTCTAGCAAGTCATTAAGTACTGCATTATGTATTTAGGCAAAGTCTTTGGGTAGCAGTGGTGAAAAGGGTAAAATCTCAGTGAAAAAAACAGCATTACATTATATTTGACAATGGATATGATGTCAACCAATGTCCAGAAGGCAGTTAAAGCTTTTGAATTTTCATATTCAGGTCATTTTGCCATGTCTCCAAGTCCTTTTTCCATGAAGCCGTACTGGGCAAAATCAGGGTTAGATTTTACAAATCATTGTTATCAACAGTGCTGTGCTAGTTTAAACAAACATAGACTATTCTATTGCACTAAATATCCTTTATTTAGTGAGTACACTAATTTATTACCATTTATTACCATTCTTTTACAGCAACAACATGTATAACATGTATAACATTCCCGTCTTTATGCTCTACTTCAAATTATCTGAACAGCTGCTTCAAATATTTCTCTCCCCCAGAGAAGCATCATGAGTAAAGTTGGATGACTATTAGAAACACGTCCTCATCATCTCTCATTATGATACATGATGGTTTTGGCTGGGGTAGAGTTAATTTTCTTCATAGTAGCAACTATGGGGCTGTTTTGGATACTGGAAACAGTGTTGGTAACACAGGGATGTTTTAGTTACTGCTGAGCAGTGCTTACACAGACTCAAGGCNCATCATGCTCAGCATATAAAGCTGGGGGAAGAAGAAGGAAGGGGCGGGATGTTTGGAGTGATGGTGTTGGTCTTCTCAAGTCACCGTTACGCGTGATGGAGCCCTGCTTTCCTGGAGATGGCTGAACACCTGCCTGCCGATGGGAAGCAGTGAATGAATTCCTTGGTTTGCTTTGCTTGTGTGAGTGGCTTTTGCTTTACCTATAAAACTGTCTTTATCTCAACCCATGAGTTTTCTCAATTTTACCCTTCCGATTCTCTCCCCCATCCCATTGTGGGAGGGGTGAGTGAGCAGCTGTGTGGTACTTAGTTGCTGGCTGGGGTTAAACCGCAACATGATATTAAAAATGTATTCTGCTTTTGTGTGCTTATCTGTGTAATCATTCTAGTTATTGTATTCATAGTCAGGAATTTTCAGAAATTCGGTGAATGTAAGAGAATGCAACAGAGTATTTACAAAATCTAGATACTCAAGACTGATCTGGAATGAACTGGAGTTATTGTAGAGAAACATTAAGGAACTGATTTTGAGCAAAGAATTAACTTCAAAGAGATGAAATAGTTACTTCAATATTTGTCTCAGTTCTATCTCTGATGTCTGAGTAATAGTGATTGTAGAGTCTTTGCAGACCCTGAGAAAGGCAATCCAGTAACTCCACTGGACTCCATAGAAAGTGTATAGAATGAGACAGTAAAGGTCCAAATGATATTCACTTCATATTCTGTTGCCTCATAGAAATCTTCAGTTGAAAAATAGTGCCATGAAATGCAGTTACTCCCTTATTAGATCTCTCTTAATTAGTTATCCCATCTCAAGGTCTGACAGGTCTAAATTTTCTTACTGGAAGATGTGGTATCCCTTCATCATCAGACCTTATCTAGGTTATGGGCCCAGGAAGCACAAATAGTAGCTGCCTGCCAAAGCCCTCATGAATCCTCACTTCCACTTATGGCACAGTTTCATGGGTGTTGCAGAAGGGACCAATCCCACACACACTCCATAGACCATGTGATGCTTAGAAAATGAAAGGACTCATAGCTTATCAAGCAAACTGGATCTGGACCTAAAGGATGCAGCTGAGAAG
>VYZW01016304.1:3691-20891 GCA_013401315.1 Balaeniceps rex | reverse complement strand
GCTGCAGATTGTAGGAAACAGATCATTAATATACTGTAGAAGCCATACATTTTTTAAAACATCTCCCTTTCTCACACATTAAAAGCATTACTGATGTATTCGTGTGGTGGAGAGAGAAGGAGAATAATTATGTTTCTTTAAAGGCTTGGGTAATTAGTCTGTGATTTGCATTTAAAACAGAGTTCTAAATAGAGGTCAAGGAAAAAATATTTATGCTTTATCAAAATGTTAGTTGAAAGAAATATGTAAGTGATAAAACGGCCAAAAAGCACCTTTAGGACAGGATTCAGTTGCCTGGTGCCATTTTAGGCACTGTGGAGCACCTGGCTAGTGGGATATCCCATCTTCTCCTTTGGGTGGGTGCAGATCTGCTGTCAGGCTGGGGTTACACCTGCTGGCTCTATGTGGACCTTTGGGTTACCCTAAGGAATCTGAAATGGTGCCTATGGTTAGGCAATTGAATTCCTCATTTAAAGTCCTATTGCCTTAAACTACAGTGGGCACAAGCCAAATTCCTGTGCTCGCATGCACTAGTGCCCTGCTGGCTTTTATGGACTCTATCCAAAGGGAAGAATTCCCCACTTTCAGATGTAAAGGCCAGAACAGAAACTGTATTTGCTCTCTTAAGCTACATATGCTTCCAAAGTTGAATCACACTGTTCAAATGGCATCTGAGATTGCAAACAGATTGGGTGCATGTCTTCCTTAAAAGCATGAAAACTCAGTTTCCCAAAATATCGTCTATAAAAAGGGGTACACTAAGTTGTGGAGAAAAAATGTCTCATTACAGCCACTTAGAGAATCCTAAAATAGGGAAAAAGCTACTCTTAGGAAAAGGTTCATGTATTTCAAAGTTATGGATTCCACAACTTTCTCATGTGAAATCTTCCAGTATTTAAGTCTTTTTATAGTTAGAAACATTCTACTTATGTATAGTTTAGGCTTTCCTTGCTAAGACAAAAAATTGATTACTACTTCTACTTCTGGTGAATATTTCTTTACAACTGTCTTTTACACAACTATACACTATGTAATATAACTTAGAGGCATCTTTTCTTAGACAGAACAGGCCCAGTTGAAATATTTCTGAAAGATCACATTGCCTTGTTATCCATTATTTCAAACTCACTTTTATCAGATCTGAGAGGCCTCCACCTTTACATTTTCAGCTGTTCCGCCCCATTAAGACAGAATAAAATCTAGTTATACACTCTACCTGTTCAGGATGTAAAACCACATCTTGACAATTCCAAGAAAAGTCTCCTTTTTTTTTTTACATGCATTAGCACGTGTTTAAGATGTTCAACCACCTCTTCTCCAAAACTGATTTGAGGTAGACCTCTCTTTTGAAACCCTGTTTTTTCTTCCCCTAGAGACTTTTGATGTATCTGTCTTCTCTTTTAGAAGATCACAAGCACCTTCTTGGTAATGTAATGTTGCCTTCTCTTTTTCCCAGCCTTTCTTTCCTGAACAGCCTGTACCCTTCTCTATCAACACTCCAATCCTTTGATTTACCCTACGAAGCCTCTGTCTTGCCAATTAAGTTATAGCTTTGTTTGTGCAGCAAGACATCTCGTTCTTTCTGTTTATTCCACATACTCTTAGAGATACCTAAAATGTCTGTCTAGTTGCCCTGGAATCCTGTGTCTTGTTTGAAAGATCCCATTTGTTTCCACGATTTCAGATCTTTTACCAGGTTACTACTCTTATAACCACAGGTAAGGTTTCAACTCTTTCAGAAAATGAGAAAAGGATCATTGCTTAGGTTTACATTCTACTCTTCTTCAACAAACTTTGCTTTGCCATTGCTGTCTTAATGCTTTTGCCATGTAATAGTAAGGACCATGATTCAAATATCTGATTTTGTGTGTCTATAATGCTGGTGTTTACATGTGAGATAGGGGTCCGATCTCCTATTAGAGTCAAAAGGGATTCAGGTGTGGATTCACGTGCCTGTGCATAGGTGTCCAATGCCCTGTGAGATGCCACAGAGCATCTGGCCTAACCTCCAGAAAGGTACAGGTCACCTATAAGACAAGTTCCTTGTCAAGGCAAGACAAGAGAAATCGTATCTGCTCACCTTCTTGGGTAGCCTTGGGAACCTCAGGCAGCATGAGGTACCTCTGCGTTGGTGTTTGCCCCCTTCAGCAGAGTGCTTAGAGACTATTTAGCTCATCCTGAAACCCACATTCAAAGCTGAACTTTTCTCTAAGCTCCCATGACTGTATTGAATAGATTTCCACTGACTCTAAAGTGAGCTTAAGACACTCAGTGGTTCAAAGGTCTACAGCTGAATTTAGGTGTCTCTAGTTTGGAGCTGAATCCCACTCTAGCCCTGGGTTTGATCCGTTAGACCTGTGATTTCCTAAAACCCCTACACTGAAAGACTGTGCCAGAAAAATCTCAAAAATGTAACAGCTGGGTATTCTGAAAGAATGTAGGTGCTTACTGGGAAGCACAGACATCTGAAAATAGTCATGGAAGACAAAACTAAAGAGCCTTGAAAAACACCCAGAATTTGAAGGATGTCATTCTACTATTTGTTAAAAAAATGCAAAAGAAAGCAGTGAACCTTAGTGCACCAATTTCCACCCTCTGATGTCAGAAAAATAAGTTTAAATCATTCAAAAACTCTGGGTAGGAGAAGAAAGGACAAAGAGTTTGTAGCGTGTCAGTAAAAATAACAGATGTGAATTCTGGAGAACTGACAAATGTAGGTAGGTAAAGGAAGTTTAATTGCTTGCTGTCCACTAAAAATATGAATTGTTGGAATTTAAATAGTAATAAAATGGGAAGTCTACCTAGCATTCTGCATACTTCTAATGTAAGCTGTAAAAATAAAATAGCTGTTTAACTGCCAATAAAGCTAAGGGACCTGCTTCCCTCTATTAAAATACAAACCCCAAATATCTTCTCACCTGAATAACTTGGAAGTCTTGAGAAAGTCAGATAAGGACCTGCTTGTCATGCTTGTCATGATCTGAAACTAAGGTTGACCAAATACCAAAATTTGGTATCGGAAATTTTTTCCAGTAGTTCACTTGTCTTTGGCCCTGTCTACTATTTTTTTCCTTTTAATGAAAACATACTAAAAAAGAAACAAAGAAATATAGTTCAAGATTCTAGTTGACCTGGCATAGACAAAGAGCCTGAGTTTAAGGGTCCCGCAGCTGAGGTCAGTACTTGCCTGCTTTAAGGAAAACATAACTATTTATTCACTTCCCTGGATCAATGTCTCTCCCTCTATTTCTCCTTCCCCTGGCATGTTCCTGTCTCTCTCTTCACTAATGACCCTTTTCCCCCGCTAAATCTTCACAAGAACAATTTCTCCACCAATAAATGTTTCATTAAAAATGAAAGTTTTCTGCTGTCCCTTCCCCCTTCTTTCACAAATTCCTCATGTTCTTCAGTCATTCAATAAAGGGAATCTCTTTTTCTCAAGTGCTGGAAACTTGAGTTTTGACTATTGGCATTTAACTACACAAATGGCAATACACTAAGTTATGTGGAAGGAAAGACTTAATAGTATGGAATGCCTGGTGTGGGCTGGCAAGAACAATTTACCACTTGCAAAAAGTTCTGGCTGGGAGAAGTGCATGGCCTGTAACAATAGAACTAATGGAATTAACTTGTTACAGATTTCATAAATTAGATTAATACAGAGAAAAAAATGATAATCCTTATTCTTTGTAACAATGTAGTCTCCAAAACAAACATAGAAAAAACTCTAAACTGCAACAAGGGATACTATTGTACTGTATAATTTCACATTGTGCACCGTTGCTAATGAGTATAGATCAGTAGAAGCATATTTAAAATTACATAAAAATAATAGAAACTTGAGGAAATCTTCCTTATTATCCTAAATTAATAAAAATAGTAAAATTCATGTTTTAATTAGTTGGTTAAATAAATTAGATAGATTCCTTTCTAATGCATGTAAATCTCCATCTTAGTGAAAATTTCATAATCCTTTAAACTTTCATGTTACTACTAAGAAAAGCTGTCATTAATACAAAAAGAAAAGATGCTGAGACATAGGAATATTATGGCACCTTTTACCTGGTACTGACGGAGCAAATCCGGTTAAAATTTCTGCACTGCTTTTTCTTTCCTCTTTAAATAAAATGAGCCATCTCTCCAAGTAAGCCAATTCGGCTTCACTGATTTGGGTAAACATATACTGATTTGTACCTGCCACAGATGTTCTTACCTGTACCCATTGATATTAGAAGATGAAATCAATTAGTATTTTCTAAATGCTCCAACTTTCTCTTATTTTTTCATGCTGCCTTTAATCATTGTTTTTCTGTTTGTAGTGGTTCATGAAATAAAATGAGATACACCCTCGTGATGCACAAACTGCAGAGAGAAGAGAAAAAATGCCAGTCTGCTTCGTATTTTGGATATATGAGATTTAGCTGAACTGCAAATGGTCAGCTGCTGGACATGCTTCAGTAGGTGTTCTGAGGAGAATGGTGTAACATGGGGGTAGAAATGGAGAAGATCCCAAGGGGAACCTAATTTGGTGTGACACTGTAAGCAGATTAAAGGAAGGCCCAGTCATTCTGTTACCATATAACCTCTAAAACCTCAATATGTGATACGGGTTTCACAGAATGTTTAATTTTCCCCCTATACCTCTCTCCCCCTGCCACAGAACTTACTGCTGAGAAACATTTGGCATCTAGCTACGTACTAAGAATAAAATATACTAGCATACACTCAGAATGTTGCAAAGATCCAGACCCCACTGTCCTGAATCAGAGATAAAATTCTGTTTGCTTCATTTTCATCTCACTAATGCCACAGAGATTTCATCTGAACATTAGTTTAATTGGGAATTATAAGCATTGGCAAGACCCACAGGAGACTGCTAATGGGGTATCGTATGTAAAATGCCAGAAAGTGTAAAGCACGTTGATAGTGCCATGTTGTATTCACCCCTGAAAAGAAGAAATGTCACAATGATACACATAAAAAGACAAAGGAAACACTGTTAATTATAGAGGTATTTGCTTGTGATAATTTGAACACTGCACTCAGAACTTGGCTTCTCAAGATCTACTAACGAAATGTATGGGAAAAAAAGCACTCTCTGGTCTGGGAAGTGAACATCAAATACCTCTGAAACTGAGTCTTGTCTAACACTTCCAATCTGCAGTAACACAGTGCAATCTCAGTAGTGCTGATAGCATGCACAAGGGGTAAAAAAACTCCAATAATAGGTAGATCAGCTCACACTAACACTTCCAGTGCAATCTAATGCAGGGTCTCAGGCTGTCTTTGCACTAGGGGTGCCTCTACTTACCCAATTCTCACTCCTTGCCTTTGTGTGTATGTGCATGTATGGGTATATGTGTGTGTATATACATACGTATGCATATGCATTTTTGTGTGTACTAGAATGAGCGGCTCAGCTTCCTGAAACAGCTGCTTTTGGCATTTGATCTGTATTTGAATCAGTGAGTTGATCTCATGAGGTCAATTAACATCTTTTAGGAAGAGCCATGCAGAGATGTCTGTTACAGCGTACCTGTATCACGCACTGCTCAGTGGCACTAGGCTGTTTTCTGAGCAGCTCCCTAAAGGCACTATGTTTCTGCCAGAATCTTAGCAGTAACTAATTTGGGGCACGTCTAAAATATGTATCCCAGCTGTTCACACACTGGTCTGATGCAGAGGCTGGATGCTGCAACCGTGGAAGTCCCAGAGCAGAATCAATCTGCCATTTTCACCACTCAGCTCCTTCCGCACTTAATGCAGAGCAGCTGCATCACCGCTTCCTTTTTCTTCGCTGCCCGTGGAGATCTGGTGCCTGTACAAATAGCTGCCATCGAGAGCAGCGTCGCTGGCAGTTCCTTAACACTTGGTGTAACGGCGTTTTCAGGCTCGCCGGCTTCGTCAAGCGCTTCACGACTCAGTGCGCTGAAGTCTCTTCCAGAGACACGGGTGAAGCTCAGCACGACAGATACTCTAGCTCTTTGCATTTTTTGCACGCACACACCCCCACCCGCCCCGGGCAGCCGGGCCCTGCTCGGCGCGGTGGGGCGGGCAGCAAAGAGGCTGCCGGTGGCCGCGCTGCCTGCTTCCCTGTGCTGCCCTGGTCTTATTTCACCCCCGCTTCTCCCCCGCCTCCGCGGGAAGCCGAAGGTGGAAGCTATTCACTCAACGTGACGGGCAAAATCAAAACGGTGGCATGCTGCCCGGTGGTTTCGGGCAGGAGTCAGCCTCTCGGCGGGGCGGTGCAGGCAGGACCGGGGGCCGGAGGGGATGCTCGCCCGGGCCGAGGGCAGCGCGGGCGGGGCGCCGCGGGCTCTGCATGCGGTGGCAGGTGCCCCCCTGCGCTCCGTGCCTGCACCGTGTCTGGACCCCAATACGGGGCTGAGTCCAATCGGGTCTCAAAAGAAAAAAAAAAAAATTAAAAAAAGAGGAAGGAAGAGACCTGTCGTGACTTCTCAGCATCTCTGTCTCCGCACGCTGCGCCTTTTTCTTACCACTTCTAAGCTCGCGCGTTTAAGTTCTGTCCTAATTTTTTAGGGAAAAAAAATGGTGCCTAGCCTCGTTCCCTCCGCTCCTCTATTACGAATCCTGGCTGCGGCTCGGTCCCGCACAGCCTCCTGCTAACGTCCAGGCCGGCCTGGCCCAGCGGCACCGGGCGAGGCCGGGGCGGCACAAGGGCAGGGACCTACCCTGCGCGGAGGGGCGCACCCGGGACCATCCCAGCCTGAGCCCCGGCTCGGCGCCGAGGCACGGTCAGAGCCTTCGCTGCGCCTCGGGAAGGAGCATCGCGAAGGCTACTGAGACCAAATCTCGGCTCCAGGCTCGAAGCGCACCGGGAGAGGCCCCCGCGGAGGCGGAGCCCCTGCTGCGATTGCATGGAGCGGTTTAGGTCTTTCCCAGCTGCAGGGAGATGTAATAGCTTTCCCTGGGTGTAATAAAACTTTCCCTGAAGTAGACCGCTGCTCGTCGGTGCATTCGCCGTTGAGCGGTCCGGCGCGGTGCCAGCTCTCGGCTCGTCTACCCGCCCAACTCCACCACCAGGTGGGTGCCTTCTCCCTCCTTCCCCCTCTCCCCGGGGAGGCGTTTGGGCGAACGCTGAACGGCGAAACACCCGCGANAGGGCAGCGCGGCGGGGGCGGGGACGGCGGCCCGGGCGGAGGGCGGCGGGAGGGGGCCCGCTGAGGCAAACCTTGCCGCCGGCCGAGGAGAGAGCGCGTCGGCGAGGACGGGAAACCCCCGCGTTTGCCCCCTCTGCGCTCTCTTTGCCTTTATTGCTGTGTCTTTCCTCCCTCCCCATGCTGCGCAGCCTGCGCTCCGGAGGGAACCGTCGCATCGGAAGGAGCTGTTACTTTTTACAGCCAGCATGAGGCTCCCCGAGGGAATAAGGAGATGCCGCACTAAGCAGCCGGGGAAGAATCTGCCTCACATCTGTTGCACCGGAGCCCGGCGGCAGGCGCGGTCCCCCCGGCTGGAGGTGATGGACACCCACTAACTCGTGGGCGTGTATCCGAGAGTGTCTGCACGTGTGGCAAGCATGAAGAAAATAAAGTAAAAATGGGGAAAAGTGGCTGAGACGGACGAGAGCCAGTGAAATAAACCGAACGCCTTTTAAAGGGATTTAATTTACAAGAGGGATTGAAAGGGGTACTACTTCCAAGGGAAAATGTGACCTGTTAAAACTGTTGAAGGAAGATGCCGGCTGTCAACGCACGCACCTAAACCAAGTAAGTTCTCGTCAACTTTGATATATTCTCTTTCTGAATCTTTGATTACCTTCTTGTCCGTCTACAAAAAAAAAAAAAGTCCCTAGGACGGCTTGAGGTAACTTTTGCGCCGACACAAGCGTAAAGCGACATTGTGCACCTCCTTGGTCACAGCCCAGAGGAGCATTAAGATCCCTTTCTTTCCCTTGTACGTAATAAACGTGGGTTTTTTTCCCTCGCTGCCGTGGGAAGCGGCATCCCTCGGTGGCTGGGTGAAGTGTGACACCTGCAGGACAGCAGGGCGCCCGGGGGGCCGGGGGAGGGAGCGAGCAGGGGACCGCTCCCCGGCGGCACGGCGGGGGAGGAAGCTCCGCAGCTGCCATCCGCTCCGGGCAAACGCGAGGGCGGCCGCGGGTGGGAGCCTCGCCGGCCGCCCTCGCACCCGCGGCTCCTGCCGTCCTGGGCGGGGCTGAGGGCACCCCGGCCCCCGGCAGCGCAATAGCGGGAGTTTACCTGTCGCGCACAGGGGCTGCCTGCTTTTGGCCCCGCGCACAAGGGTGGGGGGGTCAGAGCCGCGCCGCGGTACCCCCCTCCCCGGCGCTGGGTGCTGGCGGGGAGCCGGGGCGCAGCGGGGCGGGTGACGCCGCGGGCCGCCGCTGCTCCCATCGGTACCGGCGGCCGCAGCTGGGGTGTCCCCGCTGTCCCCCCGAGGGGACCTCGCTCCCCGCCGGTGCAGTCCGCAGGGACCCTCCTGGGAAGGCTCAGGTCCTGCTAGGAAGCCTCCGGGGGGTGACCTGGAGGACGGTGAAACGCAGGTAGATAAGAGGAGAGCACGGTGAAACGAGCCGTGGGGCGGCTCATAGATAAATAAAGTGTCTGGTGGGATTCATCCCTGCGTTGGGTTTACACTTGTGAGATCCTGACTGTTGTGGCGATCGGACAGAAGCCGTAGTCCTGTTGGAAAGAAGCAGCTGACGCTGTGGAGGCTTAAACGCTAGCAGAAAATCACACTATGCAAAAGGACAGAACTGTGAAATTCGCTGCAATTGGCAAAACCTGCAGCCTTGTTAATCTAATAATTTCCCTGTATTTACAAGAAAATGTCGTTTATGCCCTTTTGTTTTACTGGATTCAATTGAGTGATTTCCTGTTAGCATGGCAACCGAAATTTATATTTCTCTAAGTGTGCCTCATAAGTGAGGTGGCTCTTCCAACACTAAAACACCTTTTAGGTGGAAGTAAATAAAAACACTTTGCAGTCTGTGTTTTTCTTCCAGGGAATGCGTACTCCTGAAAAAATGAATGAAAAAATGATAAAGCAGAGATTGCACCTTGGTTTCATCTGAGAAAGAAATACTTCTTTTTATAAGAATCAGTGCACATGTAGATTTCCTATAGAATACAGTATATACAGGTGCCTATATAGATTTCCTATAGAATACAGTATATACAGAATGGGAAATAGTTTATTGTAAATCCTACACACTGAACTAAATGCCAATGTTACAGCACCTTTAAATCCAAACTACTTGAAATTTCAAATTTAATTGTACTGCAGCGACATAGCACGTTTCAGTGTTTACATTACTTTCTCCAAAGCCCAGACCTGGAAACCTTAGCAAGGTTATCTATGCAAACATACAGATTTTTCCATAATTTAACCTCATTCACATAAGCAAGAGTTTTATGTACAGTCAGAGAAGCCAAGCATCAGAGTGAGACTGCTTTAGAACTGTCTTAGAATAGCAGATATTCTGGACTTACAGAAGACCTGAGTTTACGCCCATTCTTCAGGCAAGACTCAGAAATAGGCTTTGTCTTTTAATATAAAACCAGCTGAAACTCTCCTGGCACAGTTTGGTTTTCCTTTGGTGCCGCGTTCTGTACTGAAAAACCTTGGTTTTGCTTGCAGAAGGATGGGGTTCTTTACTATAGTTTTTCTTCTCTTTCGTCTGTTGTTCAGACTTTGGAACAGATGAGGCTGTATTTGAGAAACAGCAAAACAAAAATATGTCTGTCTTTTAAATTCAACTTCAGCCACTTATTCTGACTCTATATATAGTACTCATTGCCCTTAAAATAGCTCCAGGAAGAAATTCCATTTCTTCTTATCTTTTTTTAGAGCCAAATACTGCTAGTTGAAATTTAAGTCAGCTGAGGTCACTGCAGATCTGGTACGATTTTACTTATCTTTTTGAGTATGCCTGCTGAAAATACTGGGTCCTGAGCAATGTGGCTCCACTCTTGGGGGAAGTGGATTTGCATTACTCCAGCGTGGAGAACCCACCAAGTACATATTGGAGGACACAGGTAGAGGAAACTATTAAGGGATTATCTTTCACCTTTGTATGTGTGTGTATATTGCCTCACTTAGATGACAAGTAAAAATGAGTATGACTGCTCCTCCCAACACCTGAGACCTGGCTCCATGCCAGTACACTGTTCAATCTGCCAGCTTTTTCTGGGACGTGATTCATTGGAGTGAGGTGGCAAAATCAACAGGGAAAATCCTGAGTAGCATCTCTGCCTGCCTCTGATTCTGGTAATCAGTGCTAAAAGGGACTGAATTCCTTTTGAAAATGATGACTAAGTCACCATGGCTTGTCTTATGGAAAGGCAACATAGAAGCAGGAAGAAAAGACTCTGTTATCTGTTTCAAGAAAAAGCAGGCAAGAATAGAGGAAGCATTGTTCTATTCAGACACTTAATGGCTTTATGGGTGTCAGATTTACCATTAACTTTCCTGTTCAGATTTATGTTGTGTTGGGTTATATTCTGGTTACGTTCTCAAATACAGTATTTTAAATTACTGAAAGGAGGTTGAAGATAAGACTTCATGTATAAATCAATCTTCCATCACCATGTTCCATGACAACAAAAAAAATTCCAGAAACCATCTGTTTTAGAAGCCCTGAATCCACTGAGGAAGGTAAGACAGACTTACCCTTACTTTACTACACTTACACTACTTTAAGTGGTGTAGCATAGCGTTATTATAACACCAGCAACAGTGGTGCCAGGATCCTCATGTCCACTGTGATTTATTGCTACAAAACAAATTTGCCTGACTAAATACATATTAATTATTATAGGTTTATATAATGAACACAGAGAAAGGCTGAGCAAATTAAATCTTCTTTTTGTAACAGATATCCATGCCCAAATCCTTCATAGGTGCATTAGCTTTCAGTCAAATAGAATTTGAAACTGTTAAAAGAGGAATACCTGGAAATAAGGCATAATTGCTTTGCACAGTGAAGTTTTCAAAAAAATTAAAGGTTTTTAGTGTGCTACACAGACAAAAGTAACAAATAAATGAAAATTATTTATTATAGCAGGTTTTTCTTAGAGTTGTGGGTTGGGTTTTTTTTCCCCTTATTTTGGTTTGAATTCTCAAAGTACTTCTTCCACTTTTTTACAAGCACTTATTTCTAATTTAGACAATTTATGTGAGACAAAACCTGAAAAGAACCTTGGATAAAAATTACCTTTTTTTACAGCTAAGCTATTTTTCAGTGAATGCGGCTGAAGGTGGACAGGAAAACTTCCTCAAATTTGAGTGAATTTTACATATGTCTAAGAGCATGAATGAGTCAAACCTAATCTCTAAAGTCTATGACAGCTTCTACAATTGCTTGGTCACTGAGCCTGTGCTCAATACACTCATGTGAAAAGCTTCTCACATACCTGTGCGTGTCAGATGAACCATTTGAATGTTATGATAATAATACTATCTGGTATATTATGCAATGGGTAGCGAGGGGAACAGTACATGGAGAAAGATTTTTCACTGGGCTTTCCTGAGACAGAGGTTACGGGGTTATTCTGGAGATGCTTTCCACATATCATTGAAAGCTTCTGAGGAGCAAGCAGACTTTCCCCAGGAGGCAAAGCCCCCATCACACCGCTGGTGCGTGGACAGTCAGTGAGCAGCCAAGCCCTGTGGTGGTGCCTCTGAGCTCTTCCCAACAGGAAGTATTGGGCCCAGCGCTGTTTAATATCATCATAAGTGGTCTGGAAGATGGGATTGAGTGTACCCTAATGACGTTTGCTGATGATACCAAACTGAGTGGGGAAGTGGACACTTTGAAGGGAGAGCCACCCTGCAGGAAGACCTGGATAGGCTGGAGGAGTGGGCTAACAAGAACCTTATGAACTTCAACAATGACAAATGTAAAGTCTTGCACCTTGGAAAACATAATCCAGGAGTGCAGCACAGGCTGGGATCTGCCTATTTGGGGACCAGCTCTGTGGAAAGGGACCTGGGGGTCCTGGTGGACAGCAAGCTCAATATGAGTGAACAGTGTGCTGCTACAGCAAAGCAAGCCAACAGGATGCTGGATTGCATCAACAATGGCATCACCAGCAGAGATAAAGAAGTCATTATCCCACTCTACTCAGCACTTGTCAGGCCACACCGGGAATACTGTGTTTCGTCCGTGCTATACAAAAAAGATGTGGACAGGCTGGAGAGGGTCCAGAGAAGGGCCACAAAGATGATCAAAGGACAGGGAAGCCTGCTGTATGAGGAAAGGCTGAGCGAACTGGGTGTGTTCAGCCTGGAGAAAAGAAGGCTTTAGCAGAGACCTTATCACCATGTTCCACTATTTAAAGGGTGGCTACAACGAAGGTGGAGACTCCCTTTTTACAAGGAGTCACATGGAGAAGACAAGGGGTAATGGGTACAAGTTACTCCTTGGGGAGATTCTGATTGGACACAAGAGGAAAATTTTTCACAATGAGAACAATCAGCCATTGCAATAATCTCCCCAGGGAAGCGGCAGATTCTCCAACATTGGCCACTTTTAAGATTTGGCTGGACAGGGTGCTGGGCCATCTTGTCTAGACCATGCTTTTGCCATGAAAAGTTGGACCAGATGATCCTTGAGGTCCCTTCCAACCTGGTATTCTATGATTCTAGTCCTAGCTCAGCACATGCTGGTTTTCCATTAGTATTTGGCTCACACACAAGGGTTTTTTTTTTTGTTTGTTTGTTTATTTGTTTTTTTAAGTGATTTCTTCTGATACCAGTTTTAAGGACCAAAAAGACATCCTTCCTTGGCTCAGAGAATTGTAAAGCTCATGCCATCTGCATTCACACCTAAGACCAAACTGGAAAAACAGATACTAGGGTCCTCAGGTCCTTGTGCCAGCTAGTCACGCAAGGTGCAGTTCAGTTGGCTTAAGGTATCTTCCCTGACTGCGAACAGCCACTCTAGGAGGACACCAGTCTTGTACCATACAGGCCAGCCTTTTGTGGCGACATGTGATAGCTTGAACTGACGTGAAATACCTATTAAGGTGAACCTGTAGGGTCTCTCTTCCTTTCCTGGAAAGGGAAGGACAGAAGCAGAGAGTGAACCATGCTCCGTATTTTGTCATCTCCTTTATAGCAGAACAAGCATCCTTCAGAGGTGCCTGTCTCTATTTGCCAACTATGCAGCAAGACCCAAGACAAGAAACCTGCCTTCTTAAGCTAGGTTAGCTGAATCCCAGCTGTACAGAGCAGGCTGTGGTAGTACAGCATAAAGGTTAAATAAGCACAGAGGTCAGTAGGGAGATCCAGGACAAATGGTTGCTATAATCAGGCTAAAATGCATGTTTTTTTTAAAAAAGCCATGCATACACATGCACACACACCAAGCTGCTGTGGTAACTTGAAACAATCTGTAAACATCATGAACTTACAACCGTACGTGACCGTTGGGTGTATGCTTCTGGGAGTTTGCCAGCTATCACCTCTGCAATCCAGTTTCCTTACACAGGATTCTTCAAAACATAGAGTCTTACGCAAACTGTCAATAACTACCTAAAACATTTGTCACTTTTCAGCTCAGGTGTCTGGTTCTCATGTCTGTCAGAGAGATGCAGCAGCTGCCAAAGAGCCAACAATTTTCTCAGTGCAGGCCAGGTAGTGGGGATGATTATTAACCCGGGCCATAAAGCATGAGAGGAGCATTAATACATCTACCCCAAAATGTATGATGGGAAGTTGGCCTGGCCTGAGAGCTTTGCTGCTCCTTATGAGATGTGGGCATTCTGCCAGTAAGGACCTTCGTCCAGTAGTCTCCATGTGGGATCAACTGAGAATTCAAATTTCTCACTTTAACCATAATTTAATCAGAGTACCCACTCACATCAGAGGAGGTTAGCAGTCCTAGGAAAATCAATGCAGTCCTGTGTTCATTAGATTAAGGGACATGCTTTTGCCTGTGTTCCTTCTGTGTTGCCTTAAATCAGGGGAAGAATACTAAAGGATTCTATTTTGAAGATGAAAACTGTAATATTCCCTAGCATACAGATGTCTTTAGCAGACTAGCAGTTTGGTGTCAGACCTGAGAGTACTGGACTAAGAAGAGAGAGCACCAAATTTACTCCCAGCAAAAATGTAATTTTCTTCTGTATTTAAGCATCTTTTTTCCTAAAAATTTATATACTTTAAACTTAGTTTGTATTTGCTAATAAATACTTTATTTCATGCATTAATTTGCTACTATCATTTCCATTATAAAAAGCAGTACTTTTTGAGTAATAGGATTGTAGCCGAAAATACAGGATCATATTGTGTCTGATTTACCCCCAGTGTATTTGTATATAGTAATCTATGTCAAAAACATTTTTTGCTGACAAATCTTGGAAAGCTCTAGGAAGGGATTTTTGCACCAAAGGTCAGGTTCTTTTCACCTAGCCACCACAAATTTGATTGCCAGTTGTAAACCAACCATCTATGTTCCTTGTATAGTCACTGAAGAGAGACAGAAACCTCCGGTGGATAAACTAGTCCATCTAATTCATACACCTGACATAGAGTGGCAGGAATCAGGTATTTATTGTTGTTGATTGTTGGATTTCGCACAGCTAAAGTAAGGCAAGACGAACCTCATCCTAGTGGTATCAAAAAATAAACACATTCAGAGGTAACAGAAAATAGATGTCTGTTTTCTTCCAAGGTATCTCAATAGTCCTGTTGACTTTCATGGTATTGATGCAGACATCGTAACAATAACTGGATGACTACAACGTATTTCAAATATCCTGTTGTATGTTCTCAGGATTTTTAAGAGGTTGTTGTTGGGTTGGGTAGCTGAAATACAGCCTGTAGCTGTGCCAAGGGAAACAGGAGTGTCAACTGGACCCTTGTAGAAGAAGAACACACAGTTCTGGGTGCTCACATCCTGCCTCCTGCGAGTGCAAGATGTCTTTCTTCCAGAGAGAACATGCTACATCAGCAGAGCCAGGGAAAGCAAGCAGATTCTCTTCAAATGTTCTCAACATTGCCATCTCCACGATGTACCTTAGTCTACTGAATACATAATTACAACAGAAATTATCTTTCAGTGATGACATAGTTGTTTTAATCTCTGTTCATGTGGAAATGTTCATTATTATCAAAACACTTCAAAATAAATCCTTCTGCTATGCTTCAGCACTGACTGCTACATACATCCTGCCTATCTTCCACTGAAAAATAACTAAACTATCCCATTTGTGTTTTGCTTATACTGACAACATTTTGTTTTAGATTGGGAGAGATGTTTGCCTTTCATTTTTGATGGTAATCACTTAAAGCGATTAGAGCTGCAGTCAATCCTTTGAAGTTGTTTATGCTGTCATGGTGAGTTTGTTTTTCAAATGTGATGTGTTCTATAGCACATTTGTACCTGCAACACCATCAGTTTCAAAAACATGGTTTCCCTATGGTGGCTTTAACTATGTAGCAGATACCCTACAGAAGGAATTTTGGCCATGAATAAAACCAAAACCAAGTTGTCTACAGAATAGTTGTTTAATTTGCCTTAAGCCTCTTAGCTTCAAAACTGTCATTCAACAGGCAGTAACTGCTTGTCTTTGAATTCATCTAGACACCTTAATGTCAGACCTGTGAGTCAAAGCTAATCTTTATAGCTTTTAGAAGGAACCTAGTAACTTCGTAGGGTGATTCATGTGACCTATCTTGAAGGAAATTAATTGCCTTCTGCAGGGGGTGCATTTCTTCCCATTTATAATAAAGGAAGATTGGGATGACAAACCAGCCTTGGATGTCAGTGTTTTGGATTCCTAGGCTAGCGAATATGAATCTCGCCTTTATTTTTCAAATGTTTTAAATTGAAGTACTTCATAGTGCTACATAAAGATTAATAAAGCTTCCTAAGCCTAATATGAAGAATTTGCTATAGTAATTTTTTAAAACTGATTAGGAACCTGGCACCTGTAGCACAGAGATCACGTGTTGCAAATTGATGGCATAGGTAGGTGTTTTTATGTAGGTATTTGTACTAACTCCTGTGCTATAACTACTTTTGTATTTTCTTGTAAAAGGCATCAGGCTTAGTACCGAGCAATTGCAAAATAATATTTTGGTCTGCCCACTTACATAACAATATTTTATTCATGATTGTTTAACTTAGTGATATTAACTTTGAGCATATTTGTTTATGCACTGAGGCCAGCTGTACCAAATACTGACGTGATTTGAGATGATTACATTTATTGCTGCAGTGTCTTTATGTAGAACTAAACTTCCATGTAACTCTTTTTCTTCTTTTTTTTTTTGATTGAGGATTTGCTTCTTCCACAATACTTAAAACAAGCGCACCGAGCAAGGGTCTGAATGTACGGTCTTTTGAGTGTGACTTTGTCCACAGGTGAGGGAAGCAGGGGGTGCTCAGTGAGCTGGGTTGCATTTCAGTGGTTGGGCACTAGTCCAGCCTCAGAGCTGCACTGACTTACTGAACTAACTGACAGCACCCACTGGATTTTGTAGGGATGGGTTAGGATTAAAAGAAGGATTTCTCACTCATCCCCAGAGTGCTTCCTCTTCACTCATTTCCTAGTAACCACCCTCATTTTGCTACTGCCTCTGCTGGCGTTAGGCCAGGTGGGAGCTTTCTTCCATCTGAAGAATTCCTTTGCGTTAACTGCAGACAAGACCTAGCTTTTTAGATCTTTATAATTAAAAAATATCCAGTGCATAAGATATGATCTGGATGTATGCCTTCAATCCATTCTGTCATTGTGTTTTGTTAAAGGGACATTACTCTCATAACAAGGTATTTCCTTGCTTAGCTCCTTCAGTGAAGCACCATGTTGTTTTACCAATGTCTTCTTACTGATATGCTCTTGTAAATTCACCCTTGTCCCTTATTAATGTCGGATTTCCCGTTCGTTTGCTCAGTATGTTGAGTCCAGAAATTGTAGGTGAGCTCTTGCTGGCACTGAAGAGGATTTCATTTGGCTTTAGTGTTACGAAGCACCAGAGTGTCTGGGTAAGAGCCAACCACCTAACCCTGAGGAGAAGATTCGGCCAGCAGTACCCACGTGTGGGTCTGTCCAAAGAGATACGTTCAATGAACTCATTAGCTGCTCAGTCCTCAAAGTTTCTGTAGTTCTTCAGGGCACTGCTAGTAATACCCAAAGAATGAGTAACTTAGCACAGTGTATCTTGCACTACCCAAAGCCCGCATGTCAGGGTCTTTATTTTCAGGAAGAATCAT
>VYZW01016303.1:7630-19298 GCA_013401315.1 Balaeniceps rex | reverse complement strand
TTTTTAATAAAATATCTTTATGAAATCACTGTTCAGAATGCAAAAATGGGGAAAGGGAACATTTTTATTCCATTTAGTGCCCCCTTTATATTGGATGCTTCAGATACATGATTTGTTTTTGTTTTTCTATTAAACTGTCAATATTGTGATTTGTTGTAATGAAATGGTGGGAAATATTCAGCTAAACTGTGATCTGGAAGTTTTTTCCAGTCCATTGGTTTTAAAGGAGTGTTCAATATCTGAACACTTCTGAATCCAAATCAGCCAAAATTTATTGGAAATATATTTGTTTTCCCTCTTAAAATGGGCAATAATGTCAAATGTGCTATGCAGCCAGTTAATATTTTAGATTTGAATGGCTTTCTATTAATAGAATTATTACAATGCACACTGATTGTACATAGATAACTTCTGTCTGAAAAATTAAATTTAAGAGGATATGTGGGCTCTTGTTTTCTGCTGGTGTTTTTCTACAGCGTACCTTTCTCATTTAACCATAAAAATATTAAACTCTAAGTACTAAATTTTAATACACAACATAATTAGGGAAGATGAATGTCTACCCTGGCATCATGTGGTTGGAGCTAATATGTTGCTCCAATTTTTCTCATCTGGTAACATGTTGAGCATTTTTTTCCAATTAACCAGGTTTACATGAAAGCATTAAAATTGAACCAAAACCTCTTCAGAGTACCTGTCTGTTATGATCTCACTGTAGGCACAGCTGCTGCACATTCTAAGTTAATATCATTTAGCCAAGTACATTTAAGCTAATTTAATGTAGGCTGCAACTCAGATAATTAATGCTTCTTCATTTCTTAGCTCTTCATCTTCCCAGAGTTGGGAGGGTTTTGAACTCTGCTGTTGAGCTTAATTGCTGAAGCAGTGTTTAGCTAGTGGTGCCTAGTAAGGTTGTGCGTGTGTGCTATGCATCTTCCTCTTCCAATGGTGAAAACCTAGAAGTTGGAGCATCCACAACCACTGCCTAGTTCTTAAAGTTTGGGTAGTGAGCTGGAATCTTGGATCTACTATGATAACACATCAATAGAGCAGTCTGCTTCACCATCAGTGTAGCTATATTAGCATGGCATTGTGGTTGATCATGTCTATGTGACATGGTTAATCTGCATCCACTTTTGTCAAAGGCATCTTGGGTCTTTCAGAGATAAGCAAGACAGAACATACTTGGTGGCTTTGGTTAGAATCTTTGCTAATTAGTATATTTAGGTTGTGTTAACTTTAATCATGTTATAGCTGTTTAAGACTTAACTGAATGCAGAGGGGAATGAAGTTTGATGGTAGAGGTGTTCTCCATGGCTTATGAGATTGACTGTTATGGCATTCTCCTAAATAGTAAGATATGCACCATATCCTCTGCAAATAAGCCATTTATAATTCATTTTCCATGCATGCAAATTTAATCTTTATTTTGTTCTTTTACAATGGTAAGTCGTTGGGGGGTGTGTCCAGTTCTGAAGTATCCATTTGACAACAAGCCTCTTGTTTCAGATCTCAGTGTTGTTCTCTACAAGAGGTTTTTAGGAAGTAAGAATTCTGGTGGCTCCAAGAGAACTCATGCTGCTGATAAAGATTCAGTTTCATCTACCATGCATAGAATCATAAAATCACTTAGGTTGGAAAAGACCCTTAAGATCATCGAGTCCAACCATTAACCTAGCACTGCCAAGTCCCCCACTAAACCATATCCCTAAGTGCCATGTCTACATGTTTTTTAAAATACCTCCAGGGATGGGGACTCCACCACTTCCCTGGGCAGCCTGTTCCAATACTTGACAACCCTCTCCGTGAAGAAGTTTTTCCTAATATCCAATCTAAACCTCCCCTGCCACAACTTGAGGCCATTGCCTCTCGTCCTATCACTTGTTACTTGGGAGAAGAGACCGACACCCACCTCGCTACAACCTCCTTTCAGGTAGTTGTAGAGAGCGATAAGGTCTCCCCTCAGCCTCCTCTTCTCCAGGCTAAACAACCCCAGGTCCCTCAGCCGCTCCTCATAAGACTTGTGCTCCAGACCCTTCCCCAGCTTCGTTGCTCTTCTTTGGACATGGAAGTCTAAGATTTCCATCTTAATCCTGTTAAATATTTCTAATCTGCCATCCCCAGTACTACCTAAAAAGAGTAGGTTGGTGGTCTGTCTGCAAAAGCACATTAAAAAAATACATTGCTGCTATGAGTGTTTTAAGGATAGATAAATGTCTTCTCTGACTGGTTACCATTAGCTCATCTGTTCTTGTGTTGGCATTACCATTTACCTGTTCAGTCAGTCAGTGTTTTCCCCATTTTGATCTTCAGTGTGGATGCCCTGGTATCCAAGCTACACTTAAAGAGCACCAATGATGTGCAATCAAGTGAGGAAGTGGTGGCCTGGGTTGGCAAGCAAAAGGTGCAGGGTGATGTGGACAAAAGAGACCTTGACACCAACAAAACGGGGCAGAAGGGGGCTGATCTTAGGTGTATGCACACAAATAAGGACATGCTGAGAGGACAGCATGATGGGGGAAGCTCATACCCTTTCTGAGAAAATCAGCATGAGTGTGGGCCTCTCTGAAGTGTCCGTACACTAACGCACACAGTATAGGAAACAAGCGGGAAGAATTAGAGGCCTGTATGCAATTGCAGGTGTATAATCTCATTGGGATCAGAGAGATGGTGGGATAGCTCACAGGACTGGAGTGCTGCAATGGCTGGATACTGGCTCTTCAGGAAGGACAGGCTGGGAAGGCAAGGAGCGAGAGTTGTGAGGGAGGAGCAGGGTTGCCTGGAGCTCTGCCTAAGGATAGATGATAAGAGCTTTTGGATCAGGATTAGTGGGCAGACCAATGTGTGTGACATTGGGGTGGGTATCAGTTACAGACTTCCTGATCAGGAAGTAGTAGTAGATGAGGCCTTCCTCAGACAAAGGGAAGAAGCCTCATGTTTGCAAGCCTTTGATATCTGCTGGAAGGGCAACACAACACGGTTTACGGTTGGACTTGATGATCTTAAAGGTCTTTTCCAACCAAAAGATTCTGTGATTCTGTGATTAACAGGTCACAAGCAATCCACGTTTCTGGAGTGTACTGATGATGACTTACTGATCTTAGGAGATTATCATCATCTTCTAGCATGACCCACTATGGAGTTAGGCACTTCAGAGCAGGTACAAAGACAACCCATGCCTGTTTAAGATGAAAAATAAAAAAAACCCAAACTATTTTGATACATTGTTTTCTATTACTTTCTACAAAACAGCTTGTCTCCTTTCATACTGTTGTTTTTATTAATACCAATGCAGTTCAATGTTAAATGAATTAATAAACATCAAGGATGATTTTTTGCTTTTCAGTTTCTGTAGTGATCCTGGTGGGAAGACCTCAATGAGTTAGTGATCCACATAACTGTTAACCTAAGTAGGCCCAGGTCTGTGCTGTGTTGTGCTCCATGTACAGCTTGACCTTCTGGCCTGTGCTGTGCTGCATGTATCCCTTGGACGAAGGATAACCTCAGCCAGCTCATTGCAACAGAGGAGCCTGCAAGCAGCTCCCACTTGGTACCAGGCCTTGCCTTTATCTAAACCTGCAGCAACAAGTTTTCATGTGAACATTCTTTTGTTGGACAGTAGAAATGATGAACAGAGTTGTTTTCCTGTAAGAAAATCTGGTAAGAGCTCAGAGGAGCAAAACAGGGAACTTTTGCATGGACGGGGTCTGCACAGTGCACTGCGCCCTGATCAGAGGCCCATTTGATGCTGCACAACTTGGAGTTCTCAGCATCTGAAGAGATGTAAGATTATCTATACTGTCTTCTCCTTTATAGTGTGTCGTGGTTTAGCCCCACTCGGCAACTAAGCNCCTTGACTAGGGTAAGCACTACTTAGCAACAACTAAACCATCAGTGTGTTATCAGCATTCTTCTTACACTAAATCCAAAACACAGCACTATGCCAGCTACTAGGAAGAAAAGTAACTCTAACCCAGCTGAAACCAGGACATAGTGTTAGTTCTAATGAATAGCATTTTAAATGGTACTTAACAGAGTCTGAGTGCCTTTCTTACTGGGATCATAACAAACCAGCACCTCCTGGTGCAAAATGGCTTCTCCTAACAAAAGCATCTTAAATTAGATTGTTAGAAAGCTTCAATTTATAGATGCAGTGGCATAACCAGGGTCAGCCCCAGCTGAGAGGAAATTTGGTTTGGCACAAAGGTACATTGTGACTAAGGTTTTTCAAATCCATCTGCCACCTGAATATCACACCACGCTGCTTTCTCTAGAGGAAGACATGCCAAGAAGGCCAGCTCTCCGAGTCTCACAATGACAGTGATGCTAAGAAAATAGCATGACTACAATGTACTGCTGAAAGATAGGGCAGGGAGCGCGATGAGGCTAAAGAGCACAACTGTTCTTTAGAAGGTATTTTTCCTATTTTTTTTTAAAGTGCCTGCTAATTACATTATTGGGCCCCAATCCTGAAAATTGTTAAGCAGATGAATAAACATACTGTGAAGAGCAATGAAATGGAACATGCTTTGATAATGATTTAGGAGTGGTGTGTTGACAATTATAGTGAATTAACTGTTTCATGGGAAGAATGATTTTGCTTCTCTCAATTTCCATGTACAACATTTTGCCTCACATTTGAAAAACCATCTTAAGAAAGATATAGATATATTGGTTTTGATTTAAAAGTGCCAAGTACACATTGTACAGATCTAATAGACTGTCAAAAGCAAGGAAATTCAAGTGAAGGGCTGCCAACCTGTCTTTAATTTGCTCCATTTCATATACTCCAAGTTTCTCAGAATGCATGCTTTAATACAGGAGCTATTAAGTATACCTGTATTGGATTTACATGGTAAGGTTTTGGTAGCAGTGGGACTGCATGGATGGCTTCTGTGAGAAGACACCAGAAGCTGCCCCCATGTCAGACAGAGCCAGTTCCAACCGACTCCAAAACAGACCCACCACAGGCCAAAGCTGAGCCAATCAGCGACAGTGGTGGCGCCTCTGTGATAACATATTTAAGAAGGGGGAAAAAACTGTGCNACTGCACCCCATGGAAGGGACTCACGCTGGAGCAGTTCGTGAACTGTAGCCTGTGGGAAGGACCCATGTTGGAGAAGTTCGTGGAGGACTGTCTCCCGTGGGAGGGACCCCACGCTGGAGCAGGGGAAGAGCATGAGGAGGAAGGAGTGGCAGAGATGAAACGTTATGAACTGACCACAACCCCCATTCCCTGTCCCCCTGTGCTGCTCGGGGGGGAGGAGATAGAGTAGTTGGGAGTGAGGTTGAGCCTGGGAAGAAGGGAGGGGCAGGGGGAAGGTGTTTTTAGTTTTGCTTTTGCTTCTGACTATCCTACTCTCTTATTAATTGGCAATACATTAAATTAATTTCCCTGAGTAGAGTCTGTTTTGCTTGTGATGGTAATTGCTGGGTGATCTCTCCCTGTCCTTATCTCAACCCATGAGCTTTTCATCATATTTTCTCCCCCTGTCCTGTGGATGGAGGGTGAGTGATAGAGCAGCTTGGTGGACACCTGGCAGCCAGCCAAGTTCAACCCACCACAATACCACCAAGAATTAGACTCTCAGAACCACAGTCTTGAATGTCTGTTCTTTGCTGCATGTTGTTTGGCTTACATTTTTAGAAATAGCTTTAGTAGATGAGTGAAAGATGTGCAGGTAGGGGAAATAAGGTGATATAAAACAAAATGAACAAGGTAAATCTTGGAAAATGTTATTTAAACAGGAAGCTTTAATTTTAGGACAAGAAAAGAAATTATTTTGGCTTAAGTCAACTCAGAATTTGTTAAGTGGGTGTGTGAAGAAAGGAAAATACATTTCCATTAATATCATATTTAGCTTGTGGTGTCTCAGGATGTGTGAATTATAAGATAGTCATTATTTTACTTTATTTAAGTTATATGTGGTCATAAAAATTAATAAAATAAATATTTGGATTGTTCCTTTGATAATAGTAACATTTTTATTGATAACTTTTCACATTTTAGAGTTCACTTATTGAACTCATGTTGTTTTCATTTCAGTCTAACATCTTCTAATTGAATCCTGCCATCAATATACAATTTCTCTAAAATGACTTAGTGAAAAAGTGCAGTAACTAATTTTACTAGCCAACTAATGGCACATATTGAGTATTAAGTTGCAAAATCTCGCCCCATCTGCAAAAATAAGAATTTGTTAATTTATGGGGACTACAACCTTTAACTGTTGAAGAATTTAAGACAGCTAAATCTAACACTGCAGTCCTCAGAGCCTTCAAACAGCTGTTGCCTAATCCAGTAGTACCTGAAGTACCACAATTTTCTATATTAAGATTTATTGCCTTTCTAAATTTCTGCTTCTGTTCACATGTCCACACAATCCCCTGGCTTTAAAGGACTGAGCAGCTCAGTGCTTTCTCCTTCCTACATCCAAGAGCATGCATTTCTATGTTCATCCTCCTTAAGGGTTCGGTTTTGTAGACATTTTCATTTGCCACTAGATTTCCAGATCTCCAGTTTGTTATTTTAATTCTCCTTTGTGGCTTTGGCAAAACATTTCTTTACGTAAACCTAGAAATGGGCTAGGCCTTATTAATGTGTAGAAACCTATGTTGTGAACTGCTTACAGTCCAGGTAGAAAATCTGTAAGTGCAGGAAAGTGAAAACACAAAGCTCTGCTTACTGAGCAGTGAAATGTGAAATGTTTCTTGTGGGATGCATATCTTTGCTTGAATTATATATGAGAGTGGGAAGGCATTGCTGAAAAGCTAGAGATGAAGTGATAACTTCAGCTCCACTGGTTCCTTGACAGGATAAGGAACCCAGGGTAAGGAAGTTATGAGAAGTGGTTTGATCCTCTATTTTAAAATTTCATTAATGGTGTGTGCCACAAGCTCAAAAAAACCCCTTTGGAGGCTACAATGGAGGGGGCAGGCAGGGGAAAGCTTCACTGAGAGTCAGGGATGCAGTCCCATGGGTAGCTGCTCCAGCCAAAGCTGATACATGCTACTCTAATCCTTATATTCAAAGGTATGTGCAAAATAAATAAATGAATCATGAAATATCTGTATTTCTCCTTTATGGGCAGGACAGACTGAATGCTTACTCTGTGGGTAAGGAAGAGAGGCAAAAAGGGTCAGCAGTGGATATGCTCTTTATTCAAGATGAGAAATGCCTAATTGTCTTAGGGGGAATAAACCACCAAGAAAGTCACTTTGGCACATTTGAAAATGATACCATGAGCCTAAAAAATCAAGCAGACACTCTATTTACATACTGATCCATATGCGCATTGAATTGCTAGGAACCCCCACTGAGGGTAAATTACCCAAAAAAGAAACCTAAATTGTTTTCTGGGGAAGTTTTATTCATGATTGTCAGCTAAGCCTTATTATCCACAATTAAACTGCAATTAACAGTTGTATGTTTGTCGCAAGTAACCCACCAGAGGCCAATATCTTGCCAGTTAACTTGGCAGTTTAAATCTCCAGTAAAAATATCCTCTGAGCAAAGTTTAATGACACAAAGAGATTATTTTTATCTGATTTACAATAATGATACCTAGAAATCTTGACTGAGATGAAGGACCCTTTGGGCCTGGCTATTAGGACGTTAGCCTTGTCCAAAGATAAAATGAGAGATTACCACAAACATAAAAAGTAGAATAGAAACCAAGTGTAGTGAGGGGAAAGTGATTTGCCCAAGATTACACAGTGTACTCTCTGCAACAGCAGAGCTAGATCTGGGTTATCTGCTTTTGTGCTATGTAGAGCATTTTCTTCTTTTTTTACTTGTGATTTGACTAACCAGTTCACTTATAAATGACCTGCTTTTAGGCTGTGGGGTTGATTTTCGTTATTGCTGGTTTTTTTACCCAGAGAGCTATAACACTGCATGTTGATTTTAAGGACTTTTATGAAAATTATCAGCACTACCAGGCAGGTGATCTTTTCCCAATATTGAAAGAGATTTTGACTTTTGAAGTGAAGTGAATCTCATTGTCCCCACTCACCATGCTTTGGTTCACATCTTGGACTGCATGAAACGGCTCCTTTCAGATGAAACTAAATCAGAAGAAGTGCTCCAGAAGAGCATATAATACACTCCAATGGCTGAGGAGTGTTTGGTCTATTTGAACCAGAGTAGAGCTAATCCAAAGCAAAATCCTCCAAAACGTGCAGGGGTGGGCACTAGATCTTCAGAACCAAAAATTTCACTTTACATTTCTGCTCCCATTGGGCCACATAGGAACAATATCCTAATACTTTTTTGAACATAAGTCCATTATTGGTCTCATGTTTCATAATTGTGAAATTAGACATTTTACTATGGAATCTAAACCCAGAAGTAGAAAGTGTTTCCATTTGCAAGGCTCCTTTTTTTTTTCCCTTCTTTTGGTGAAACAGTCACATCAAGATTATCAGGTTATCTAAATAGATCAACAATAAAAAAATAAAGCAAGTAGAGGAAGTTAAACAATAATCCACAAACTTACAAGGGTTAGTTGAATCTCTGCTGACAGAGAAGAAACTCTTATCTTGTTTGTCAGTGAACATGCATGTCTATTTGTAGAAAGCTTTCAAAGATTCAAAACATGGAGGGTCATCACTGAAGGATTTCATATGTATTGACTGAGGAGCTTAAAATAGTTGGGGGGGGGTGTGATTGCCACAGAAGTAGATGTAATGTACCTGAAATTATTTTTCACCTGAGGCATATCTACATCTGATTTCCCATTGAGAATATTTATTCATCCCTTTACTGTACATAAAGGCAATCTTATTTGTAAGATGAAGCAAGACTTGTTACTTTTTAATAAGTATGTAAAAAAACACACCTTCAAAATAGTGGCCTTCCAAAGACTCACAAGCATGATTTGTGCAAGTCCCAGTTTAATTATCTAGGGCCTTTATATAGGATTTAGAATTGATAAATGTACATTACATTATTTTTTAACTTGCCCTAGCCATCAGAAGGGTTGTCCACTACTGAGCTAGCTCACATGCTCTCAAAAAGACTGGTATGAAAAAGCTGGGTGGTACTTCTGGGCAAGAACAGCTGCTGAATCAAGCCCGTGGGAGTCTTATAAAAGGGGGGACAAATTAAATTATTTTTATCAGATATAGGTGTAACCTAGGTACTGAGCTATTTATAGTGAAGATGTTATAGGCATCTGCAATTATTTCATTGGCAAGCTGGCTTTTAAAAAACACTTAAATCATATACTGGACCTACTGTTTAGGAACTGCAGTGCTATGAAGCACAGCATGCAGACATTTGGGCTGTGCTGCTGTCCAGTAGACTTTTCAACCCTAAGTGAGATAACTTGAAGCAAATAAGATCACTAAGAGCCAGAGCAGGGCTTTGTAGTCTTTAGAATAGAATAGAATAGAATAGAATAGAATAGAATAGAATAATTTCAGTTGGAAGGGACCTACAATGATATTCAGTAGGACATTGTGGTGGGTTTACCCGGCCAATAGCCAAACACCCACACAGTTTGCTCGCTCCCCTCTCCCATGAGATGGGGAGAAAATCGAAAGGTGAGAAGACACGTGGATCGAGATAATGACACTTTAATAGAGAAAGCAAAAGATGTGTGTGCAAGCAAAGCAAGAAAATCTCGTGGGTCAAGATACAGTTTAATAAAAAAAAGAAAAAAAGCAATTGATGCAAAGGCCTCACCACCTCCCACCAGCAGACTGATGCCCAGCTACTTTGGAAAGACTACCCACACGTTTTATTGCTGAGCAAGATGTCATATGGCATGGACTATCCCTTTGGTCAGTTGGGGTCAGCTGCCCCAGCTGTGTCCCCTCCCAACCTCTTGCCCACCCCTCAGAGAAAGAAACAGAGAAGGCCCTGATGCTGTGCAAGCACTCCAGCAATAGCTAAAACATTGGTGTGTTATCAACACTGTTTTAGCCACAAATCCAAACCAAAGAACCATATGGACTGCTATGAAGAAAATTAACTCCATCCCAGCCAGACCCAGTACACGGACGCTTACAGGTAACAGGGAATGTAATACACCCAATCAATGCCATGTTTCTTGACCCAGGAGTCTATGAGGTTATTTCAGAAATGCTACCCATTGCCTGACTCAATTCTTTCTGAGGTACTGTGTCAACAAAGAACTAGCCTTTCAAGACTCAGGATGATGTTCCGGGTGGTGGCATGGTTTACAGGATATGTTTCCAGCTGCCCAGTAATCGCTTCCACCATGGTAAGCAGGTTCATGGCAGTGGTCCAGTATAGTATATCTGCCATATTGATATCCCCACCACTTCCCTCTATTCTAAGGAACACTTGTGTGGCTCACATGATTGCAGCACATGTTTCACATTCATGGGTGACCTATGTGATGGTGTCAATGGTCATGTCCACCCCTCAACCATGAGCCCATATGTACGTTGCATCTCTCCCTAGATGTCCCAATGTTGCATGGGCCCATTGAACTAACCCTTACATTCCCAGTCCAGGTCCACCTGAGCCACTTCAGTTCTGACAACCTGGTCTACCTGCTTGTTGTTTTGATGTTCTGTAGTGTGGTGCTTGGGCCTCTACATAATGTACCTTTACAGCAATGTTTTCTACCTGGGCAGCAATGTCTTGCCACAATGCGGCAGCCCAGATGGGTTTGCCTCTGCGCTGCCAGTTGCTCTGCTTCCATTGCTGCAACCACCCCCACAGGGCATTTGCCACCATCCAGGAGTCAGTATAGAGCTAGAGCACTGGCCACTTTTCTTGTTCAGAAATCTCTAGGGCCAGCTGAATGGCTTTCACTTCTGCAAACTGACTTGATTCACCTTCTCCCTCAATGGCTTCAACAACTTGTCGTGTGGGACTCCACACAGCAGCTTTCCACTTCTGATGGTTTCCTACAGCATTAGAGGATCCATCAGTAAACAGAGCATAATGCCTTTCATCTTCTGATAACTCATTACATGGTGGTACCTCTTGGGCACGAGCCACCTCCTCAGGCAATGCTCCAAAATCTCTGCCTTCTGGCCAGTCCACGAGCTCTTCCAGGATTCCTGGGCAGCTGGGTTTTCCCAGTCAAGCCCATTGCGTGATCGACGCTACCCACTTACTCCATGTAGTGTCAGTTGCATGATGCGTAGAGGGGACATTTCCTTTGAACATCCAGTGTAGCACAGGCAATAGCAGTGCCAAGAGGAGACATGATTCTGTACCAACAACTTCTGAAGTGGCTTGAAGCTCCTCATATGCTGCTAGGATCTCTTTTTCAGTCAGGGTGTAGTGGGCTTCTGATCCTCGATACCCCCGGCTCCAAAACCCTAGAGGTTGTCCTCAGATTTCTCCTGATGTTTTCTGCCAGAGGCTCCAGGTGAGACCATGCTCCCCGGATGCAGTGTCAAGCACATTTTGCACATCTTGTCTGATCCGGACTGGCCCAAGGCCTACCACACAAACTATCTCCTGTTTGATCTATTTAAACGCTTGTCACTGCTTAGGGCTCCACTCAAAACAGTTCTTCTTTCAGATCACTCGATAGAGAGGATTCACAAGCTGACTATAACCATGAATATGCATTCTCCAGAAACCTACAGTGCCTAAGAAAGCTTGGTTTTCTTTTTGTTAATTAGTGGGTACACAGCTGTTATTTTACTGATCACATCCATAGGGATGTGATCACAACCA